>BSBM01000506.1:1900000-1957500 GCA_027924585.1 Larix kaempferi
GTATATGTATCCCTCTGCATTTGCTAGAGATACCCCACAAGGGTTATGTGTGGTGGTTTGAAGATGCATTCAACATCGTATCCTAAGAAGCTTCTTGAGTTGTAGGTGTTTTTCATGGTGCTTGAGTATGAGAAGCTTCATTTAAGGCATGAGGAGCTTCTTGTTGTCCCTATACCTTGGTCAGACCTTGACACCCATTTTTGATTGACAACTAACCTAGTCATGGCACACATAACACACTTGAAGTTGACTAATACCCTATATATTTCATATGCAGTGGTTCAGGGACTCATTCATGGTGTTTGTGCCCTAGAAGCAAGAGTTAGTGTTGGAGGCTCTTGTTTCCCTCCACTAGCCATGGTTAAGGAGCTAAGATAAATCCTTGATGCCCAAGACATCATAATGGCAGCCATATTCGATTCATATGCAAAAGAATCCTTGTAGAGGGCTAGTGTCATGGCTTCTATGTGTTATTGACGACGCTTGAGGTCAATAAGTTTCAATTAAGGCTCAAGTGGAATTCAATTGAGCTCAGTATGCCTCAATAAGATCTCAAGGAACTTGTTTTCATTCTTTTACGATGTTCAAGGCCTTGCAACATATCCATGGTCTTGCATGGTAGTATGATGATGCATTCAATGCATTTGATCTTGAAAAAATATGTTTCAGGTCTGAGAATGTTATTTCCCTCCATAAACCATGGCAAAGGGCTTGAGGCTATTGTTTTTCTACCAAGACTATGGTTAAGGGCCCAAGAACCATCCACAGTGCATAAAGCATGTTAGGGATAATCTACATTGGACAATTAATGGTTTCCATATGCCCAAGAAGAAAAGATTATTGATAAAGGCTCTCATTTAATTATCGGACATGATTCCCAAGACATTGTAATGACACTCACATTCATCTTTGATTCCAAAGACACCTTATAGAGGGCTCCCGTTGTGGATTTTAGGATTTGTTCATGGCACTTGAGGTTGAGAGGGTCATTTAGGGATTAAAGTCCTTATTTCAGTTTACAAAACCTACTTATGGCTCATGTATCCCACTGTTGTGACCACAACACCCCGCCAGGGATAATCTAGGGGCCCCTTACATTTTTTTTAAAGTTGGACTTACGAGAGGGTTTTTTTGTATTATTTTCTTACTCGGCCATGTTTGAGGCCATATGGGACGTCTTTGGTGTGAAAAAAACCCATATCCAAATGATTTAGGGCGCAGGGCCCAAATCATTTTATCCCCATATTGTAGCTCCTAAGTTATGAAACGTTCATTTAGGTCTCAATCCTATTCTTTCACCCTCTACGCATGTTTACATTTCAAATCTTGTGTGGCGTTGCACTGGGTGCGACCCTTGCAAGTATGACGTGGGATGCTACTGCTCCCCCCCTAACCCCATGATCTCTTTCTCTCTATCTCTCCCATATCCCATCTCTATATCTCTCTCTACCTCTCACTCTCCCTAAAGCACTACATCCCTTAACCCCTAAACCATTGAACCATTCAACCTGTAATCCCACATCCTTAACTCCTACAAAACCTAACCCACAATCCTTAAAGTCCAAATACCTAAGACCTTACGCCTTAAGTCCCAGACCCTTAAATCCCTATAAGCCTTAACCCCCTTCTCTTTAGCCAGTCAATTATCCACTTTTGTAGTATAGTCCAATGTATGCAAATATTTTCGAAGTGGGGGAAGGTTTGGCATTAAATGGTGTAAACGTTGGTTAATAAATGGTGTAAACGTCATGCAGGGGCGTGTGCGCATGTTTTAGCGCGTGCGTGCTAGTGACGCGTACGCTCTACAAACATGCATGCGCATGTCTGCTGCTAGTTAAAAAAATAGAGTTTTTTGTTCCCGAGAATGCTACAACAAAAACACGGGTTTTCTGTCTTTTGAGGTTTCAAGCTCTTCCAGGTTGCTTATTGGCTCACATTCATTCATCTTTTGGACACTCATTGATCTAGTGGACACAAAATCACTCTTGGAATCTAACAAACATCTTCAGTGGTCTTGGAATCTAGTGGATACATTCAAGCTACCTGTTTCCATTGCAAGTGGAGATCATTTCTATAGGTATGGTGAATTGTAAATAATTCTTTTCATTCACAAGATTTGAGATTCTCCCATGCATTTTTTTTTTTATCATATGCCTACAACAATATCCATGCATAGACAATAATGAATTTGACAAGAAGAATTCCCAAGTTCACATCTAAAAAGACTCATATTCACTAGACAAGATGAAGTATGCAATGTAAACCAATAATTATTAACATGAATATATTTTGATTTCACACAAGGATGGTATTGATGAGGTTATCCCTTGAGCCTCTTCAATTTGAATAAAATCCTAAGAAGCAATCATGGGAGAGGGTCCATATTGATTAGTTCATGAAATTTTTTCCATGCTCTCATCTTCATGCTATGTTTATTTGATGTAGAAAAACTATCAAACTATTCTCAGGGAATCTCTAGCATAAACTCTTTTTCATTTGAAAAAAATACAAATAAATGGTTTAATAAACCTCCATCTTTTACACATTGTACACCATAGCAAAAGCTATAGCATAAACTATAAAACTATTCCTCCCGAAAGATAATGAATGGGGCACGAATTATTGGTTGGCACGGTGCATCCAATGTAAGCAAACCCTCTACGGATCATTAATCGACGATGAAGGCATTGAATTTCCTATTGGATTGATGGTGGTTAAGGGGGAATATCTTACACTAGAAAGGAAGTCAAGAAAGACTAGTGGGAATTGTTAGGAACCCATGTCAACCCTTCTATTTACTTTGTTAGTATATTGTTGTTGGACGCATATGCTTTGTAAGTCGTCTTGTAGTATTTGTTGATCCATAGTTTGTATTATTGTAGTTGTACGCATATGCTTTGTAAGTCGTCCCGTAGTAATTGTTGATCCATCCATAGTTTGTATTGGCCCATGGTTTCTATTGACACATGGTATTGACCCATGGTATTGGCGCCTAGACTTAGTATATAAGTTTGTGTTGAGACCAATGAAGGTACCGTGAAGTTATTTGTATTGATCCTGCTCAAAGGAGGTTGCCCCCTCGAAGTGGCCTGCGATCAATAAAAGTGATTCCGAGTTCTGTTATTTCTTCTATTTCCCGTATTCTCATTAATTAATTGTTGCAGGTTCTTCACATCTGGTATTAGAGCACTTTCTTGGGCTCACTGGGTGAAATTTCTGTCAATTTATTTTTTCGCATCTGTTGCAGCTTCAGATCTGAGACTAATCCCTATCCGCTTAACTGTGGGAAGTACTTGGGCATAAGCCTTAAAACTCATTGTGAGGAGTACCACAGGAACCCCGAAGTAGCTAGCCCATTGAGAGGACCTGCCAGCGAAAAGGGCAACGACCCCTACCTGATTGACTATTTCCCACCCGTGAGGTAAACCAAGAGCTGTCGTTTGTGGCAAAGCGGTTATCAGTTTTACTTGAGCCGTGGAGTGAGGGGTATTGCCCCAATACGCAAGCCGTTAGACAGCATTGGTGGCCGCCTGAACCGATATGAAGACGAACATACCTGGGGTCCATATATATTTTCAGCTGAACTATTTTCGATCACTTCCGCGCCATTACAGATCCATCTGTTGCCAATCTCTTCCGCGCCGTTGCAGATCCATTCTGAAAGCCGGTTTTGATCCACCCATTTCAGATCCATTCTAAAAGTCATTTCAGATCCAACCGTTTTCAATCCATTCTGAGCCGTTCCAGATCTTGTCATTTCCGATCCATTCCGAAAACCATTTTAGATCCATTCTGAAAAAAAAAATCCATTTTTTCGCCATATATCCCTTGTTTTAACTCCGTTTTCATTTCTGAGGACCCTATCCCAAATTCCACTTCCCAAAGCTAGAAATCTCACATTTGTCCATTTTTAGGGTTTGCCATAAGTCCTTCGATTTTCACCCAATCGGCCTCAAATTTTGCCACCGAGTCCATTCCCTATTTCTGCTTCTTTGTCCCTCTCAAACAAATTTTCCCATTCTTTCACCACACTTCTGAAATCCTCATTTTTTGCTTCCCTATCCATTCCAAAGTGTCCAAAACCTAGTCAAACCCCAATTACCCATCTAAGTTTTTCCTAAATCCAAATTTTCCTTTACTAAATAAGCTTCTGTTTGTGTTTTTCTATCCATTCCCCCCACCCCCCCCCCCCCAAAAAAAAACTCTTGGTTATGGTTGTCACATGCGTAGGAGCAAAAACCATGGAGGAAGCACTTGCAGCCATTCAAACCAAACTCCAAGATCTGGATGAAAAATTTATCGGCCTCCATCTTGAGCATTCAGCCATGAAAAACAAACGACAATCCGAGTCTTCATCATACAATGGGTTCTCTTCTTCCAACAATTTCCGTGGTCCGAAGCTTGAATTTCCTCGCTTCAATGGTACTGATCTGAATGGATGGATCTATCATGCAGAACAGTATTTCAGTCTACATAATACTTTTGATGTCCAAAAAGTTCCACTTGCATCCTTTCATTTGGAACAGGAAGCCCTTCAATGGTACCATTGGTACATCAAGGTTCATGACGAGCCAAAAATGGACAGATTTTTGCAAGATCCTTTTGCAACGATATGGTCCTAGTGCTTTTGATGACTTCACCAGAGCACTCACTAAACTTCGTCAAATTGACACTATGAGAGAGTATCAGACAGAATTTGAGAAACTAGCCAATCACACAGAAGGATTGTCTGATGAATTCTACAGGAGTTGTTTTATCAGTGGTCTTAAGGATGAAATCCGCTCAGAAGTCAAAATGTTCTGTCCCAACACAATGATGGAATCCCTAGGTTTGGCTGAGTTGGCAGAAGACAAGATTGCAGCCCAACAACACTCCAAACCCACTTTTGTTCCCTTACGAAATATGGGTTCTCAACGACCTCCCATCCCGCCAACTCCTCGACCAACTCCTATCAAGCATTTGTATGAAACGGAGATGCAGGCACGCAGAGAAAAAGGGCTTTGTTATAGTTGTGATGAGAAATTCACTTGGGGACATAGATGTGTTCAGCAAAAGCTCTATCTCTTGGATATGGATTCTCCGCCTGCCTCTAAAATTGGTGAAGAAGCTCCAAATACAATGGATGATCAGGTCAACATTCAGGAGTCGCTTATTGACCTCCCATCTCAGGATGACCAACTAGAGATATCTTTCCATGCTTTATCCGGTGTCACCACCCCCTAAACAATGCGAGTCAGGGGTTACTTCAAGAAGCTTCCTCTTACAATACTCATTGATTCTGGTGGCACTCATAACTTCATTGACCCTCGGATCGCCAAACAGGATGATTGTTTTGTCCATCCTTGCTCCAACTTTGGACTCATGGTTGCTAATGGGGGCACCTTACCTTGCAAGGGGAAGTGTCACAATTTGCGTATCTCTCTGGAAGATTATAACCTGTGCTCTGACATGTTTTCCTTGTCCCTAGGCGGATGTGATGTGGTTTTGGGCGTTTAATGGTTACGCACACTTGATCCCATCTTATGGGATTTTGTTGAACTTTGGATGCAATTTTCAATCAATGGGAAACAACACAAATTTACGGCCTTACAACGAGGGTCTCTCCGCATCATCAGTTCACATCGCCTAGAAAAGATCCTTAAGAAGAATTCACATGGTGTCATCGCTCAACTCCATTCCATTCAGATGCACCCATTAACGGTCTCCTCTACTTCCTTGGATAGATATGCAGGTGTCTTTGCTGAACCACTGGGCTTGTCGCCTTCAAGAGACCTTTCCGGTAAGACTTTAGCTGCATCTATATCTCAGCAGGAAATGCTGGCTATTTTGCATGTAGTACATAAGTGGCAGCCATACCTATGAGGGAATCATTTCTGCATCAAGATTGATCTCAAGAGTCTGGAATTTTTTTTGGAACAATCGGTCTCCTCCCCAGCACACCTGAAATGGATTATCCAACTCATGGGTTATGCCTATGCGATCACTTATAAGAAGCGTAAGGACAATATGGTGGCAGATGCTCCTTCTCACACATTTGATGACCCAATTCCTTTTACAACTATTTCTCTGCTTGTTCCAAATTGGTTGCAATCTGTTCAACACGGCTATCTCTTCTATGAACTCCATGCTTCTTCATCGGTAGGGCACTCTGGGTTCCTCAAAACGTATGACCGAGAACAATGTAACTTCTTTTGGCAGGGGTTGAAAATGACAATTCAACAGATGGGGGTTGTCTGTGATACTTTCCAGGTCAACAAGGGTGAAACGACACTACTTTCGGGACTGCTTGAACCCTTTCCCATCCCTACACAGATTTGGACAACTATTTCTATGGATTTCCTAGAAATGCTCCAGTGGTACAATACCACATCTAAAAGGACACCATATGAAGCAGTCTATGGACAGGCACTGCCAGTTCTTCTTCCATACACCCTCAAAAGTTTCCCAGTTCAGGCAATTGACTCGGTTCTTCGAAACCGCGATTAGATTCTTCTCATTCTGTAGAACAATCTTCACATGGCAAGAATTCGATTGAAACAACGAGCCGATCAACACCGTTCTAAGCACGCTTTTCACGCAGTTGATATGGTTCTTCTTCATCTACATCCTTCCAAGCAACCCTCCCTGAAACTCAAAAGGCGTCAGTGGCCCGGAATGCAACCCGAGGATGTTACAGGGGAACCACTCCTTCAAATTCTGCATCAATTTCCACATCTAAAGCTTTGAGGATAAAGCTTTTTCTAAGGGAGAGGGGATGTTAGGAACCCATGTCAACCCTTCTATTTACTTTGTTAGTATATTGTTGTTGGACGCATATGCTTTGTAAGTCACCCCGTAGTATTTGTTGATCCATATTTTGTATTATTGTTGTTGGATGCATATGCTTTGTAAGTCGTCCCGTAGTAATTGTTGATCCATCCATAGTTTGTATTGGCCCATGGTTTCTATTGACACATGGTATTGGCTCCTAGACTTAGTATATAAGTTTGTCTTGAGACCAATGAAGGTACCGTGAAGTTATTTGTATTGATCCTGATCAAAGGAGGTTTCCCCCTCGAAGTGGCCTGCGATCAATAAAAGTGATTATGAGTTATGTTATTTATTCTATCTCGCGTATTCTCATTAATTAATTATTGCAGGTTCTTCACAGGAATGTATTCATGGGTTACATACTAGGTTCAGTGGTGTATCACTTCACAAACTTGATCATTGGCACAAACATCCATCTACAGACAATGCCAAGCAAGAGCTCAACCAAGGTACACTACTCCCCGCCTCATTTAGAGCACGAGAGATTGATGGAGACAATTAGCAACATAGAGGATCCAGATGGATTTATTGAATGAGGTCAGTCAAATTTACATAAGAGAAGGAATTGCATCAAAGAATGTGTTAGGATATTTAGACACTTAGGAGTTAGTTAAGATCAACTTGTGTAATATATCCGTTAGGGATAGTGAGTTTCTTTAGTATGCATTAGTATGCATTTGTAAATACTTAATCCGACGGTCACGATATGTTCCCGTCATAGAGTGATCCGACGACTCAACTTCTCTTAGATCATACCTAACCTTGATCCGTGGTTAACACCCGATTGGTCCATGATCTCTATTTAAAGAGCATGGAGGGTCATTGTTTAGTTGATTGATTATGAGAAGCTCATTTGTAACTTTCTTTCTTTGCATAATAAATTGTCCCGTAGAAGCTATTTGGCTGGGGCCGTGGAGTGTTTCCCTCAAGAGAGTTTAAACCACGTCAAAACATTGGTGTGTTGATCTGTGATCTGTTTGTGTGAAGTGGTTTCTCTTAGTGTTCGGTCCTTTGGTAGTACCCCGTGTACCCGAACATGGTATCAGAGCTTTTATGAAGAGCCGCTTTCGGTTATGATCTAGATCTTGAACTGTTGTTGCCAAAACTCGAAAGGGTTTCTGGTTCTAGTATTTCTGTGCATTTATGGGTTGTGGGAGGTGTTCCATTGCGTCCGGAGTGTCGTTTCCATTGGAAAATAGTTTTTGTTTGATAAAAAACGGTTCCCAGTTGCTCCAGAAACGCGTATTTTACAAGATCTGAAGATTGTTGCTTTCCCGTCTGCGTATGCTCTTTGCCGTGCACCTTGAGCGATCTCGGCAAATCAAAAACAAAAAGGAAAAGGGTTTTTCTCAGCTGCGTATGCTCTTTGCCGTTCACCTTGCGCGATCTCGGCAAATCAAAAACAGAGAGAAAACGTAGACTTTCCGGGCAAGCTAACGAGATCTAACTCCAGAAGTGTGGAAATTTTATTTTTTTTGTTTCGATTTGTGATGTGTTTTGCAGGAAAAAGGGAAAGCACGCAAACCGAGCAAGAAGAGGAAAAAAAAAAAAAACCCTTCCTCATTCCCATATTTTACATACCTTTTAATTTAGCTCACTTGGTTCAAAGTTGCTTTATTCCTTATTAGGTCTTGAATTCAAGTTTTAGGAAGTTACTTTTAAAAGAAAAAGTGCATGCAATTTCTATTTTCAAGTTACTTTATTGTAAAAGTGCATCTAACTTAAATAATAAAAAATAAAAATACAAGTGAGTCACTTAAATTCTTTTTTATTGTTGCACTATTTAAAAGTAATATCATTGTAAAAGTGAAATCACTTATTTTACAAAAGTGGTTCACTTAAAACAACTTTCTTGTAAAGTGATTGTCAAAAGGTTCATCTTGGGAAGAGGGGGGTTCTTTTTTTTGCTGGACATTCTCTAGCTGTCACGTCACTATTGGGGACATCTTCAACAGTTTCTTTGTTCAAGCATAACTTCATCATACAGAGTCAGTTTTCAGTGTCGTGTTTTTTGAACCCGCCTATTTTTTCGAGCTCTTCACATCTAGACTATTGGTTTCTACTTTTACAGCCATTAATTTACAAATATGGCCGCTACTTGTGATATTCTACTTAACAGTTCCAACTATTTCTCATGGAAATCTTGTATGGAGTATGTTCTACGAAGTAGGGGACTTTTCAGAATTACCTCAGGGAAAGAAACAGAACCCACTGATGATGATAAGAAAATAAAATGGGCAAATAGATGTGACGAAGCTCGTGGATTGATTGGGATGTCAATCTCTCCTGATTTGCGATTCCACATATCTGGAATTGATGAACTTGCTGTTGCTTGGGAGAAGTTGGAATCTGTGTTTGGTAAAGACAATGAAATTCGAGGTCACCGACTCGAAAATGAGTTGATTTCTTTAAATCCAAGTGACTTTTCATGCATTCAAGATTATTTATTTAAGTACAAAACTCTTAAACTCTTATGTGCAGAATGTAAGATTAAGAGGGAAGACAAACAATGCATTTATCATATTCTTTCCAAACTTGGACCTGCATATTATGTTTTTGTATCTACATTTTACTCCATGAAAGAATCCTTGAATGCAGCTAGCTATCAAGAGTATAGTCTTGAATCCTTTTGTGATTCCTTGATTAGAGAGCAAGATAAACTCATTCATCTTGGAATAATCAATAATGCAGATACATCTGGGAAAGCCTTATTGTCCCAATAGAAAGAAAAGTCCAAGCCTCCCAAGAAACAAAATTTTCGCAATAATAAGTCAAACAAGGGTCCAAAACCCTCTCAGTTAGCTCATTCTTTAAAAAATGACAAAGGATCCAAGCCAAAAGGCAAGAAGACTGAGCGTCATTGCAACTATTGCGGGAAAGATAATCATGATGAATCTAAGTGTTTCAAGAAGATGACAGCCTTGGAAGCAGCAATGAAGAAGCACCACATCAGCCTAGATTCGCCTTCAGAATCTGCCTCTCATGGACATGCACTTTGTGCTTTTGGTTATTCTTATAATGCATCTTCTTTTTCTACTTCAAATGAATGGCTCATTGATTCTGGAGCATCTTATCATATGGCTAAGGATCAAGCCATCTTTTCTACTATGCATGAATGTAACACCAAACAAATATTTGTTGGTGATGATAGATCTCTAAGTGTTGTAGGAGCTGGAATAGTTCCAGTAGATAATGGTCATTTTAGTGATGTATTATGTGTTCCAAGAATTTTCTGCAATTTGTTATCAGTCTATTAGATCACTTATTCTGGTGAAGGTAAAATTGTGACCTTTACATCTCACCAAGTTGTAATCAAGGATTTTAAAGATTCTCAATAGGTCCTAGCTACCGGAATTGTTGATGATATTACCAGGTTGTACAAGTTTAACAACTTTGGTTTATCACCTTTCCCTTCAGTTTTTGTTGCTCATAGTGATAACTTGAGCAAACTTTGGCATGAACGATTTGGTCACTTAAATTATCGCTCATTACAACAACTATGTAAAGAAAATATGGTGACAGGGCTTCCGATGGTATCTTGCAGGGATGTTGTTTGCTCCGGTTGTGTACTCAAAAAACATCGTCGGGACAGTTTTGACAAACGTGCCTCTTGGCACGCCTCGGTTCCCTTGGAGCTTGTGCATAGTGACTTGTGTGGTCCTCTTCCATCTGCTTCCTTTTCCGGTTTCAAATATTTCTTAACTTTCATTGATGATTACACCAGACGCACTTGGGTTTATTTCCTAAAACTTAAGAGCGAATTATTTAACATGTTCTTGGCCTACAAGGCCCTTGTTGAAAAACAATCTGGTCATCAAATTATTAAGTCAAGATATGACAATGAAGGAGAATATGTTAACAAAAAGTTCACTACTTTCTGCACAGAACAATGCATCCAACAACAACACACTGTTCCATATACACCACAACAAAATGGTGTAGCTGAGCGTAAGAACCGCACTTTAAAAGAAATTGTTAATTGTATGATCCAATCTAAGGGACCAAGTCTTCAATTTTGGGGTGAAGCCATTAATTGTGCAAATTACATAGTTAATCGCACCCCCACTAAAGCATTACAAGGTATAACATCGGAAGAAGCATGGAGTAAAACTAAACTTGATGTAAGTCACTTCCATGTATTTGGTAGTGAAGCATGGGCTCACATTCTAGATGAAAAACGGAAAACATTACAGCCTAAAAGTGAAAAGTGCATATTTGTTGGATATTCTAAAGATATAAAAGGTTATAGACTTCTTCAACCACATTTTCATGATATAATCATTAGAAGAGATGTTAAATTTGATGAAAATCTCTTGGCCTGCGAGCCTATCTCGACGATTGTGCCATCTTTGGCCTGCGAGCCTGATTCGGCGTTTGTGCCTTCTTTTTCCGCTTCCAACTTCCTTGACAGGTTTCCAACTCCAGTTTATGATGATGACAGTGAGGATGAAAATCCACCTCCTCCTGCTCATGTTCCTCCAATTGCACCAGCGCAAGTGCTTCCTCGATGGGTCTGTTCAACATGTGAAGCAGCTGGTGATCTTGCTGGTGATCCTAGAGATCAACGTCGAACACATTCTCAGTTTCAACGAGCCTCTTCTCTTTTGGCTCAAGTTTTCGAGAATCATGATCCAGAAACTTTTGCAGAAGCTTCAGGGAATCCAGATTGGGATGCAGCCATGGATGAAGAATATCGTTCCTTAATGGCGAACGATACTTGGGATCTTGTACCTCTTCCAAAAGGAAGAAAACTTGTCAGATGTAAATGGGTCTACAGAATTAAGTATGCATCAGATGGAAGTGTTGAAAGACTTAAGGCAAGGTTAGTTGCCAAAGGTTTTTCCTAAGTTGAAGGGATTGACTCCAATGAAACCTTTGCTCCCGTCGCAAAAATGAACTCCACCCGCCTTGTTCTTTCCCTTGCAGCCTTACATAACTGGGAAGTCCATCAAATGGATGTCAAGTCTTCCTTCTTACATGGTGATTTACAAGAGAAAATTTACATGGAACAAACTCCTGGATATGTTCAGAATAACTCTAGCCTTGTCTGCCGCCTTAAGAAATCCTTATATGGATTTAAGCAAGCTCCTAGAGCTTGGTATGCCAAAATGGATAACTTTTTCCTTGACACTGGTTTTTCTAGATGCCATTCTGACCCCAATGTCTATAGCAAGAAAGTAGGAAACCATCTCATCATACTTGTTCTATATGTTGATGACCTTATTCTTACTGGTAATGACCCTGAGCTTATAACCCATGTGAAATCTAGTCTTAAACAAAATTTTGAAATGTCAGACTTAGGACATTTGCATTATTTTCTTGGTTTCCAAGTCCTGCAAACCAAAGAAGGAATCTTTCTTTCTTAGTCTAAGTATGCTTGTGACCTTCTTCGTCACTTTCACATGGAAGATTGTACACCAGCCCCTTCTCCCTTCCAGTTTGGAGTCAAACTTTCTGCCACTTGTGCTTCACCTGAAGTCGATGCCACCTTATATCGTCAGCTTGTTGGTAGTCTCTTATACTAGACTCATTCCCATCTTGACCTTTCCTTTGCCGTTGGTCATGTTGCCCGTTATATGCAGACACCTCATGAAAGTCACTGGAAAGCAGCTAAAAGAATACTTCGATATATTCGAGGTACAGTTTAGTTTGGGATTCATTACAGTACAGGGGGGAAACCTTTGTTGGTTGGTTTCACTGATTCAGATTGGGCCGACGATCCTAATGATCGAAATTCTACTGCAGGTTATGTTTTCAGTCTGGGATATGGACCTATTACTTGGGCTTGTAAGAAACAACAAGCTCTTGCTCTTTCTTTAGCAGAGGAAGAATATCGAGTAGCAGTTAATGCCAGTCAGGAAGATTTATGGCTTCGACAGATCCTTTCAGAGTTTGGATTCGAGCAGCAGCAGCCTACTCCACTTTGGTGTGACAATCAAAGTGCCATCAAGCTTGCCAAAGATCCAGTTCTACATCAACGCAGCAAACACATTGAGCTACATATGCACTTCATTATAAATCTTGTTCATGATCGTGTTCTTGAAGTGCTCTTTTTCCCTACAGATGATCAAGTTGCAGACATCTTCACCAAGTCTCTTACAGAAGCGAAGTTTTCTAAACTTTGATCTATGTTAGGAGTTCAGGAACTTGTCATTAAGGGGGGATAGGCTCTAATGCCTCCTTCCTTCTCCTAATAGTGTCACTTTTGTAAATCATTCAATCCTATCCCAAGTTGTTCTTAAGGGGGGATGTTAGGATATTTAGACACTTAGGAGTTAGTTAAGATCAACTTGTGTAATATATCCGTTAGGGATAGTGTGTTTCTTTAGTATGCATTTGTAAATACTTAATCCGACGGTCACGATATGTTCCCGACATAGAGTGATCCAACGACTCAACTTCTCTTAGATCATACCTAACCTTGATCCGTGGCTTAACACCCAATTGGTCCATGATCTCTATTTAAAGAGCATGGAGGGTCATTGTTTAGTTGATCGATTATGAGAAGCTCATTTGTAACTTTCTTTCTTTGTATAATAAATGGTTCCGTAGAAGCTATTTGGCCGGGGCCGTGGAGTGTTTCCCTCAAGAGGGTTTAAACCACGTCAAAACATCGGTGTGTTGATCTGTGATTTGTTTGTGTGAAGTGGTTTCTCTTGGTGTTTGGTCCTTTGGTAGTACCCTGTGTACCCGAACAAAATGTTATGTTCTACATCGATGTATGTGTAGTTTTATGTTATTTTGTTGGTACATGCATTTTTGTTGATACATACATACATACATGTCTTTTCCATACATACATACATACATACATACATACATAGAGATACATACATACATACATACATACATAGAGATACATAGAGATACATTTTTTGTTGATACATACATACATACATACTTACATACATGTCACTAACACTTGTCATGCTTTCCAAATTCACTTTGCTTGTTTGCATAGTCAACAACATTTGTCATGCTTCCTCCTTGTCAACAAGTCATCCTCATCATGCATGTCAACAACATCTGTCATGCTTTCCATGTCATCATTTCACCCTTTGTCATTAATGTTTAGAAACCTAATCTATCCCTAGAAACTTAGTCTAGCCCTAGAAGCACTAATATAACCCTACAAACCTAATCTAGCCCTAGAAATCCTAGAAAGATAAACTAACCCTAGAAACACTAATTTAACACTAGAAAACTAAGCTAGAATACTATAAACCTAATCTAGTCCTAGAAACCTAAACTAGCCCTAGAAACACTAATCTAACCCTAGGAAACTGATCTAGAATCCTAGAAACCTAATATAGCCCTAGAATCCGTGAACCACCACATGTACCCTCAATAGGGGGTATTTGGACTCCAAGTGGGATAGGATCACTATTAGAAGGGTTTGTATATGAGCGGTGGGTCTCAAATCCCTGGCCATTTCTATGGTGTTATTTTTTTGTTGCTTTGAGACATTCTCCTGGGACAAGTTGAAGGAGATTCCTTTTAGATTGGGAAAGCCACGTGGACATCTAGGGTTTCCTCAACAACCCTATAATCTCTAGGAAATCTAGAAATCCCTCATTGGCTTCAACAACAAGCTTATGTTAATCAATGTCTCCCCACCAGCATGATTATCTTTATTAGGGTTTAAAAACCCTACCCATGTCACGCCACACAAGTACACCACTAAAGAACTCAACTTATAGAATCCAAGTCTACATGTCCATCCTAGAATTTGAATCCTCAAAACCTAGTTCTTATACTCTAGCATCACACAAGAGAAGTCTCTTGAAGATAATCCAATATGTCTCTCTTACCCTTATCTTCTCAATCAAGCTCTCCCCACTAGAATTATTGTCTTCCTTCGTGTTTGCAAACCCTAGCCATGTCACATCGCACAAGTACACCACTTGAGATTTGAACTTCTAGCATCCAAGTCTACATGTCCATCTTGGTATTTCAATCCTCAAACCCTAGGTCTTATACTCTAGCATCAAACCCTAATATGCATTTGGTCGGTGATAAGAATGAGATGCTTTATGTTGGGATTGAATTATTTCAATATTTAGGCCTCTAACACCTCTGCAACTTCTTCCACTACAATGATCTCATATTTCAATGATGTCAATGGCTTGTGATTATGAGATACAAAGGTTGCAGTCATCTCCAAGACCTTAAATTTGCCTTGCAAATAAATACAAATATTTCTTTTTCTTGGAGCGTTGGGGTACATGCAAGAGAAAATGAACATGTTAATATGAGATATCTCATGCAAACCCTAGCCATGTCACATCACACAAGTACACCGCAAGAGAAATTTAGTTCTACCATCCAAGTCTACACGTCGATCCTAGTATTTCAGTCCTCAAGCCGTAGGTCTTATACTCTAGCATCACGCAAGAGAAATCTCTCCAAGAACATCCAAGATGTTTCTCTTCCCCTTATCTTCTCTAGTGGTTATTTCTTTGTGACCCATACAATCTAAATCCCAGGGATTACTCATTAACCCTATAATCTCCATGATAGATAAGAAGTCCTTGTTGGATTCAATAACAAGCTTATGCCAATCAAGCTCTCGCCACTAGCATGATTCTCTTTCTTAGGGTTTACAAACAGTAGCCATGTCACATTACACAAGTACATGGCAAGACAATGCTATTAATAGCACCCAAAATCATGCTAGGCATTAGCTCCACTCTGCATGTCTTCTATTAGGGAAATGACCTTAGTGTTAGAACAAGATGCTTAACTTTTGACCTAATTTGTCACTTTCTCAAGATTACTTGGAATTTCCCTTTGTGAGGCCTTTTACTTGGGGTTCCCAATTATCTCACATACTCTTAGACCCTCAACCATGGGCACACAAAAAATCTCAACTCTACTCTCCGTTGATGGATATCACTCACATCTAATGTAAATCAATCCTTGGCTTTGCAAAAAATGTGGTCCATCTAGATTACCCACAATGAATGTATACGTTAGAATATTTTAGCATGCCCTTAGAAAATATTTTATATACTTAAATATGGTAGGAGGAAACACATAAATACAAAGCCTCTGAAACCTCAAAGAGTGGAGTTTCACCTAGTCATAATCACTTTTGTGCTTTAGTGAATTTGCATGGAGCCTCACAAAAATATCCTAGTTCTTATATTAGATTTAGTTGCATTGAAAACTTATCATGCATAAACCAAATCTGAAAACTCACTCTTACAACAATTATAGCAATAGTAAAACAACCCTTAACTTATTCAATGATGATGTCAAATCACTCAACAAAATTATCTTTTACTTATGATAAATTAGCAATACATATATAACTATAAATTGCAATTCAACAACATGCATGAGAGCCTTATCACAAGGCTAGTACAATTCACTAGCTCTCCAAAATACTAGCTAGGGAAAATAGTGAAAGCCCTAGTTGAACCAAGGAGATATAACATGCATGAATCACTAGAACAAGTCGTCCAATGCAATACATCTGCTTCTCTTCTTCTTATTTAGAAATGCACCTAGGGTTTCATCACAAAACCCTAATCATAAACCACCAAGGGATGTAACCCTATAATCTCAGAAGGATCAAGCTCAAGCCAAGTTGTCCTCCCTAGAATTCATATATCATCCTAGGGGTGTTTTCATGAACCATAGTTAATTCCTCCATGAAGCTAATTACAAATAAAAGAGTGTGATATTGATGGTATGAGAAGGAATAACTCCTTATTATATACATCATTGCAATTGGTGGTCTCCTCTAGTGTTGACATCCAAAATCATGTTAGGTGTTAGCTCCGCTCTCCATGCGTTCTACTAGGGAAATGGGCTTATTGTTAGAGCAAGATATTAGTAACCTTAGTGATCACAGGTATTCACAAATGTGAAAGAGAGGTGATCCAATTTAGCTCAAGAGGGACATTTCTCATCCGGAGGCTCCCGGGCGTGCGTGGCCACCGTGGACGCATCCACAATAGCCACGTGCACCTATGGGAGCCTACAGAATCCAAGTCCACTTGT
Source organism: Larix kaempferi (assembly GCA_027924585.1). NCBI lineage: Eukaryota > Viridiplantae > Streptophyta > Pinopsida > Pinales > Pinaceae > Larix > Larix kaempferi. Next base: position 1,916,819 of record BSBM01000506.1, read on the forward strand.
TAGTTTGGGTTCCGTGGCCTCGGAGCAAATCCTCAATGTGTCCCTGAATGGCCCTAGGGTACCCGACGAAAATGCCTGTAGCACCCAAACTGTGACTTCGGTAGCAAATTCGTCGATTCCGATGGATCCGGGGCGTCGGGTTTCAACTAGGGGACCCCAACCACTGTGCCTCGAAGACTCGGAAACGATGTCAATGTGCCATATCCGGAGCTAGGATTTTGCTCAGTGAGGGTCATTCCAATTTCGCTCAAGGGGCCCATTTCTCATCTGAAGGCCCCCGAGCATGCATGGACACCGTGGACAGGTCCACAATGGCCATATGAATCTGTGGGAGCCGACGGAATCCAAGTCTGCTCGCCCGTTTGGGTTCCATGGCATCAGAGCAAATCCTCAAAGTGTCCCTGAATGGCCCTGGGGTGCCTGACGAAAATTCCCGTACCACCCAAACCGTGACTCCGGTAGCGAATCAATCGATTCTGATGGATTCAGGACGTCGATTTTTAGCTAAGGGACCCCCCCCCACCATGCCTTGAAGACTCAGAAACGGTGCCAATGTGCCATCTCCAGAGCTAGGGTCTTGCTTAGTGAGGGCCATTCCAATTTCGCCCAAGGGGGCCATTTCTCATCCGAAGGCCCCCGAGCATGCGTGGACATCGTGGATAGGTCCACAATGGCCACATGCACCTGTGGGAGCTGAAGGAATCCAAGTCTGCTCATCGGTTTGGGTTCTGTGGCCCCGGAGCAAATCCTCAATGTGTCCTTGAATGGCCCCGGGGTGCTCGAAAAAAATGCCCGTAGCACCCAGATAGTGACTCCGGTCAAGAATCCGCCGATTCCAATGGATTCGGGGTGTCAAGTTTTCGTTGGGGGAGCCCACCCACCGTGCCTCGAAGACTCAGCAACGGTGCCAATGTGCCATCTCTGGAGCTTGGGTTTTGCTCAGTGAGGGCCATTCCAATTTCGCTCAAGGGGGCCATTTCTCATCCGAAGGACCCCGGGCGTGTGTGGCCACCGTGGATAGGTCTACAATGGCCACGTGAAACTGTGGGAGCCGATGGAATCCAAGTCCGCTAGTCGGTTTGGGTTCCGTGGCCCTGGAGCAAATCCTCAAAGTGTCCCTAAATGGCCCTAGGGTGCTTGAGGAAAATGCTTGTAGCACCCAAACAGTGGCTCCAGTTGTGAATACTTCTAATCCGATGGATCCGGGATGCCGGGTTTCAGCTAGGGTACCCCCCACACTGTGCCTCGAAGTCCCGAAAACGGTGCCAATGTGCCATCTCCGGAGCTAGGGTTTTGCTGATTGAGGGCCATTCCAAATTTGCTCAAGGGGCCAGTTCTCATTCGAAGGTTCCCGGGTGTGCGTGGCCATTGTGGACACATCCACAATGGAAATACACACCTGTGGGAGTCGACGAAATCCAATTCCACTTGCCGGTTTGGGTTCCGTGTCCCCGGAGCAAATCCTCAAAGTGTCCTTGAATGGCCCCGGGGTGCCCGACGAAAATGCCCATAGCACCCAAACCGTGACTCTGGTCGTGAATACGTCGATTCCGATAGGTCCGGGGTGCCGGGATTTAGCTAGTGTCCCCCCCACACCGTGCCTCGAAGTCCCGGAAACGGTGCCAATGTGCCATCTCTGGAGCTAGGGTTTTGCTCAGTGAGGGCCATTCCAAATTCGCTAAAGGGGGGCATTTCTCATCCAAAGGCTCCTGGGCATGCGTTTCCACCGTGGACGCATCCATAATGGAAATACGCACCTGTGGGAGCTGACAGAATCCAATTTCGCTTGCCGGTTTGGGTTCTGTGGCCCCGGAGCAAATCCTCAAAGTGTCCCTGAATGGCCCCGGGGTGCCAGAGGAAAATGCCCGTAGAACCCAAACCGTGGCTCCGGTCGTGAATCCATTGTGATGGATTCGCGATGCCGGGTTTCAGCTAGGGGACCCCCCACACCGTGCCCGGGGGCCTTCAGTTGAGAAATAGCCCCCTTGTGCGAATTTGGAATGGCCCTCACTGAGCAAAACCCAAGCTCCGGAGATGGCACATTGACACCGTTTCTGAGTCTTCGAGGCACGGTGTGGGGGGGCCCCTAGCTGAAACCCAGCGTCCCGGATCCATCAGAATCGATGGATTCTCGACTGGAGCCATGGTTTGGGTCCTACGGGAATTTTGTTTGGGCACCCCGTGGCCATTCAGGGACACTTTGAGGATTTGCTCCGGGGCCACGGAACCCAAAACGACGAGCGGACTTGGATTCCATCAGCTCCCACAGGTGTGTAGTTCCATTGTGGACGTGTTCGCGGTGGACACGCACGCCCGGGAGCCTTCGAATGGGAAATGAACCCCTTGAGCGAATTTGGAATGGCCCTCGCTTAGCAAAACCTTAGATCCAAAGATGGCACATTGGCACCAGTTTTGGGACTTAAAGGCACGGTATGGGGGGGCCACTAGCTGAATCCCAGCGTCCCGGATCCATCGGAATCGACGGATTCGTGACTGGAGTCACGGTTTGGGTGATACGGGTATTTTCATTGGGCACAACGAGGCCATTCAGGGACACTTTGAGGATTTGCTCCGGGGCCACGGAACCCAAACCGGTGAGCTGACTTGGATTCCGTCAGCTCCCACAGGTGCGTATTGCCATTGTGGATGCATTCACGGTGGAAACACACACCCGGGATCCTTTGGATGAGAAATGCCCCCCTTGAGCGAATTTGGAATGGCGCTCATTGAGCAAAACCCTAGATGTGGAGATGGCAGATTGGCACCATTTTCGAGACTTCGAGGCACGGTGTGGGGGGTCCCCTAGCTGAAACCCGATGTCTCGGATCCATTGGAATCGACGGATTCACGATTGAAGTCATGGTTTGGGTGATACGGGTATTTTCCTCAGGCACCCCGGGGCCATTCAGGGACACTTTGAGGATTTGCTCCGGGGCCATGGAACCCAAACCGGCGAGCGGACTTGGATTCCGTCGGCTCCCACAGGTGCGTATTTCCATTGTGGGCTCGTTCATGGTGGCCACGCACACCGGGGAGCCTTCGGATTAGAAATTCCCCCCTTGAGCGAATTTGGAATGGCCTTCACTGAGCAAAACCCTAGCTCTGGAGATGGCACATTAGCACCGTTTCTGGCACTTCAAGGCAAGGTGTGGGGGGTCCCCTAGCTGAAAACCGGCGTCCTAGATCCATAGGAATCGATGGATTCACCACCGGAGCCACGATTTGGGTGCTATGGGAATTTTCCTCGGGCATCCCGGGGCCATTCAAGGACACTTTGAGGATTCGCTCCAGGGCCATGGAACCGAAACCAATGAGCGGACTTGGATTCTGTCATCTCCCACATGTGCGTATTGACATTGTGGATACGTCCACGGTGGCCACGCATGCTCGGGATCCTTTGGATGAGAAATGGACCCCTTGAACGAATTTTGAATGACCCTCATTAAGCAAAACCTAGCTCCAGAGATGGCACATTGGCATCGTTTTCGAGTCTTCGAGGCACGGTGGGGGGGGGTCACCTAGATGAAACCCATCGTCCCGGATCCATCAGAATCGACGGATTCTCTACCGGAGTCACGGTTTGGGCGCTATGGGCATTTTTTCCAGGCACCCCGGGGCCATTCAGGGACACTTTCTTTTCTTGTGTGCAATTGGACCAATTGCCTAATCTTTTTGTCAAATGTTGATATTCTAAGCATGCCAAGTCATCGTATACTAATTATGTTCTTTTCAGAAATCGTTGAAATCTTGGATTATTCTAACTTGGGTTATAGAAATTTTCCATCATGTTTGGATTTAAGGAAATATTTAATTTTTGGTATTTGGAATCTAAGATATCTATTATCCCTTCTTCATGGGGAATTATCCCCCTCTCTACCTTGGGTTTGAGAGATCTTAATTTGGACGCTGGTTATTATGTTCCCCTCCATTGAGTGTGAAGTAAAGGTTGTGATTACTTGGTGTTACTAGTCTCCACTTGGATGCTACCTAAAATATCTTCTTATGTTATCTATCTACACAAATTTAACATCGATGTTCATGCCACCCTATGGTCGAGTGGCATAATATGAATTATATGTTCATATTTATGCTTTTATGGTAGCATTGTGTTTATTACCTTGAGCATGGTGATTAAAAATATAAAGGTTATTAGGACCTAAATGAATATTTGCATGCTCATGACCCATGAACAAGTCCTTGAATCACTACACAAGCTCTCTAGACGAGATACATGGCAATTGTTTTGGATATGTATTCCATTTGGAGGTTTTGTGCACTAAGGATGGGTCTTTAGGTATTGACAATGATAAGGTGAGGACATATGAGGCCTCAAATCGAATATAAATGTTTTAAGGATATTATCCATCAAGATTCCCTCAACCCCAAAACATGCCCTTTCAAAGAATTTTTTTTATCTTTGAGTGTGATATGGGTGCCAACATGAGGTTTTGTCTACTAATGATGGATCTTGGCGTCTTGACCATGATTGAGGTGATGACAATGAGGTTCATATGACTCCAATGAATCCTCCATGGATCATGGGATAAAATGATGTCTAGGACCATTGAGTTGACTATGTTCAATATGTGTCTTAACATAAAAAAATCCAAGATACTTAAATTACAAAGAGTGATTATCAATATTACCAAAACATTGAAGAAATTATCAACACTAAGGGTCTATGCCAACTTGTGCAAGTAGTAGTTCAACACATTAACCGTGATTTCATTAAAGGCACACACTAACACACAAAGAATGATCCATATGTAACTACATTAACAATTCTCTTTTATTTCTCAATCCAATTGCACCTATACACACCCCTCATGTTTGAACTAATTTAAGTGATATGGTTAACCCTTCCATCCAAGCACACATATGAAATTCTCATATATCTAGGTTAATTTGATATAATATGTGATGCAATGCTTGTTAGAATTGACTATTATAACCATTACAAGGTTAAGTATGGAAGATCCAAGACAAAGATTTAACACAAGTGTTGAAGATGTAGATGAAGACATTAAGAAACTGCAATACTTTAGATAAACAAATATGAAGAAGTCATCATCTCCTATTTATTTTTTTGTAGCCCTAAGTCACAAAAATTTGTAATGTAAATATCACTCCTTAGTTTGGTTGGTTAGGTATGTTGTTGCTGAAAGGAAAATAAATCTATGTTGTTCATTTCATCTAATTTTTCCTTGAAAAATGTTGTTCCATAAGTCCTGAGATTGGCAAGGGAAAATAATGTAAGAATGATTCAGATACATCTCATATCCATAGTATTTTCCTAGAGAACTAGTGAGAAATATGGTTGGGTGCTTAGGTGTCTCTCCAAATGGAAATATGTCCATATGATGGCTAGTTGGTCACCCAGGTTGATGTTATGCCTTGGAGTACAATCATTTCCTAGTCAAACTCTGTTCTACTTCGGAGCATAACCCTAGCACTGGAGATGGCACATTTGCACCATTTACGTGTCTTCGAGGAACGGTGTGGGGGGTCCTCTAGATGAAACCTGGCGCCCCAGATCCATTGGAATCGACGGATTCTCGATCGGAATTACGGTTTTGGTGCTACGGGCATTTTCGTCGGGCACCCCGGTGCCATTCAGGGACACTTTGAGGATTTGCTCCGGGGCCACGAAACCCAAACCAGCGAGTGGAATTGGACTCTGTCGGCTCCCACAGGTGCATGTGGCCATTGTGGACCTGTCCATGGTGGCCATGCACGTCCGGGGGCCTTCAGATGAGAAATGGCCCCTTGAGCGAAATTGGAATGGCCCTCACTAAGCAAAACCTTAGCTCCGGAGATGGCACATTGGCACCGTTTCTGAGTCTTGGAGGCACGGTGGGGGGATCCCCCAGCTGAAACTTGACGCCCCAGATTCATTGGAATCGACGGATTCTCAATCGGAGTCATGGTTTGGGTGCTACGGGCATTTTCGTCGGGCACCCTGGGGCCATTCAGGGACACATTGAGGATTTGCTCCAGGGCCACAAAACCCAAACCGACGAGAGGACTTGGATTCCGTCGGCTCCCACAGGTGCACATGGTGATTGTGGAACTGTCTACGATGGCCACGCACGCCCGAGGGATTTTAGATGAGAAATGGGGCCCTTGAGCGAAATTGGAATGGCCCTCACTGAGCAAAACCCTAGCTCCGGAGATGGCACATTGGCATCGTTTCCGAGTCTTCGAGGCACGGTGGGGGGGGGGTCCCCTAACTGAAACCCGACGTCCTGGATTCATCGGAATCGATGGATTTTCCACCGGAGTCATTGTTTGGGCGCTCCGGGCATTTTTTCCAAGCACCCCGGGGCCATTCAGGGACACTTTGAGGATTTGCTCCAGGGCCATTCAGGGACACTTTGAGAATTTTCTCTATGGCCACAGAACCCAAACCGATGAGCGGGATTGGATTCCTTTGGCTCCCACAGGTGCACCTGGCCATTGTGGACGTGTGTCCTTGAACCAACACACAATTCCTTTATGTAAGTTCCTTACAAGCCTTTGTGTGGTATACATGTTCCATTAATAGGATTTGTACACTAGAAAGGGGTCTTATGCACGTCTTGTGTCCTAAACATTATAAAGGGAGGAATTAAGGCCTTTAATCCACAATTAAATATTGTAGAGCTTAAGTGCCATGAAAAACACCTTGAAAATACATCATGAACCCTCATTAGGGGTTATTTTCACTAGGAGTTGAATATGGGAACAAATAATATGGTTTTTTCCTTGTGGATAGGTGTCAAGGTCTTGACCATGGCTAGGGGAGGGAGACAATTTCCTTAGGACCTTTACCATGACATGAAATAAAAAAACTACAACCTCGAGCTCTAAACATATCTTCGCATGCTCAACCACCTTGAACCCATCCTTACACTACCACATGGGTCAATCATTATTATTGGATAAGGACACCATTAGTATTTTTTACACGCATGGATGGGTCACATGGCTATAACCATGGTAAATGATCCTTTACTATATTTTATGATTGAAAATAAGTGCCTTTGGATATTATTGAATCACTTTTAGCTCAATATCATTGAATGCATCCTTTAACCAACACACAATTCCTTTATGTAAGTTCCTTGCAACCCTTTGTGTGGTATACAAGTTCAATGACTAGGATTTGTATGCCAAATATGGGTCTTGTGGACTAAACATTGTAAAGGGAGGAAGTAAGGCCATTAATCCCTAATTGAATCTTCTCAAGCGCAAGTGCCATGAAAAACACCTAGAAACAACATAATGAACCCTCATTAGGGGTTATAGATGCCATGAATAGATTTTGAGCACTCTAAATGGTTGTGGATCACTAACCAATGTGAATAGAGGAAATGAAGGTCCTTAGCCCATGAATAAAGCTTCTCATAATCCAGCACCATGAAAAAAAACATGGAACCACTACTTTGTAGGGGCCTTTGACATTCAACATGGATATGGATTCCATTAGGCAGTTTAGTGCACTATGGATTAGTTGTGGCGGCTTAACCATTACCAAAGAATTAAAACAAGTTTCTTAGGATATTGTTTAAGCCTCTCAAGCTAAAGGGCGTTAAAAAGGTGATGCTAGTGTATTGGAACAAAATGTGAAGCTCAATAGTGAAGATGAAACAAAAAAGATGAATGACACTTTGTATCTAGAGTTGGTGGGAATTATAAATTATGTTACATCAACTAGACAATATAGTGAGTTCATGGCTAAGGATAACCAACAACCATCAAATGAGATATCCAAAGTTCCATCAAATTGACAAATAATCCAGCTTATCATGGCAGGTCCAAGATTATTGAAATGCTGCATCATTTTCATAAGGTGAATATATAATGAAAGAAAATCTAGTATTTGGTCTACTATAATACATATGAGAATGTGGATGGCGAGTCTTCATTAATTCTTTGGAAAAGACAAAATTCAAAATGTGTAGAGATAATTTGTGTGTTTGGAAAAACTCTTCTTTTTTGAAATAATGAATGAATGAGTTGTTCTTGAGTTAATTCCTAGAACCATAATGATTCATTGTGTCGTTTCTAAGCTAATAAAATACATTATAGTGTGATATGAGTGAGACATTGATCCCAGTGTTTAGGGAATTTTATTGTTCCTTTTTTACTTTCTTATTCTTAGAACATGCACAATGCAAACTATTGATATATAGGTTTTCATTTTACACTTTCATGCGATGTAATAAGTATATGATAGAATGATATTTATACACACTGCAAAATGGAACATCGTTCCCAACGTCTATATAATGGAAACTTGTGCCCTGTACAAAATATGGCAACTCGTGCCCTATACAAAATACAGCAACTCGTGCCCAAAATGCCACATCGTGGCTAGTGTACATAGGAGGGTCTCTCAATCCTCCTGCCCACCCTCGGATCTCCTAGGTGCATCTCCAAAATCGATCTTCCTCTTCTTCGTGTTAGAGGAAGCTGGGTCCTTCTGGCGACTTGGACCACGTCCCCCTGTTCCCTGAAATGACAACAATAATATGTCAACTTTTCCAGGAAATTATACAGGTATAAAACATAATTTAAAAATAAAAATAGTTTTCAAATCTTAAATAACTCACCGCATGCGAGCCTGTAAGTCGTGAGGGGTCTCTCTCCTCCGTGCTCCAAGTCTCTCAGCAATGCCACCAAGTAACATTTAGAACAATAAGATAAATGATGAAATTAGATGCATATAGTAATTTTCGTTAAAATTGAACGAGATTTTCATAAACTAGTCAATCTCACCGTGAACACAACCGGCTGGTCTTCGGGGCTGGCGAATGGAGTAGTCGGCTGGACAACCTGCTCCGATTTTAGGGTGAATGGTATAGGGGTGGATGTATCCACATTGACGGTGGCTACACCACTGGGGGAATAGTGGAAGAAGGAGAGGTGGAAGGAGGAGGCATGGACTGGCGTGGCCGAAGTGGAGATGCATGTCTAGGGCGATAAACCCCAACAGGATGTAGTATGGATGGGGCCACCATAGAAGGGGAAGCAAGTGCAGTGGGGGAATTTGGGGGGGGGGGCGAGGTCTGTGTTGCAGTGGAGGGATGGGTGGTGTATCGTGGTCGGATGGGGGAGGGTGGAAACATGGGAAACTATAACGAAGGTGGTGGAAAGGTTGGGATGGGGTGATGGGACGCAGGATATGAAACAGGAGTGGGAGATGGATGGAAGTGTGGTGCTAGATAGGAGGGAGGGGCTGGATGGAAGGGGGTGGGGAGGGATACATGGAAGGGGGCCTCTATGCCATGGGATACAACTGGCATATACTGTGGCCGAAAGGCCGGGGAGGGAGGAATAATGGCACTGGCAGGTCGAGGTGCTTGCACCTGCATACACATTTATAACCTCATAGTTTAATATCGAAAAATATAAATATACACATACAAGTCATCATATTTGAAAATAAATTTATACTTTAATACACATGATACTTGCACACGTGGAGATATGCTGATCCTCGATGGCGATGGCTGGTCGCTGGAGCCCGCGGACACTTGTGCGAACATTACAATTTTTAGATTGAATTTATAAAAACAATATTAACAATATTAAACACAATGCCAATGAGAATAACAACGATAGTACTTAAACAAATGACTACAATTAATTTAGATTCAAGTTAGATGATAGTGGTTTGATGGGCTTTGCATATTATATAAAGTTTTTATTGTATTTGTTGATGTAATTGTAACTTCATAATGTATTTCACATATATGTATATTGTAGTCCTATAGAGATGTTATTATTCCTCTATACGGAAGTGTCGTCATTTATATTGTAAGTGTTGTAACTTATACTTGATGGGTTATTAGACCACCTTGATGGGGTCGGCCCTGTATAAGTCATGTGGGTTAAAGGGTTATTAGACCACCCTATTGGGGGTTGGCCCTGTCAGCATTATGTTATATGGTTAAGTTGAGGCCGACCTAGTAAAGGTTATTAGGCAAGTCAAGTCATGTATAAATAGAGTGCGGGAGGCACTCTATTTGATCATTCACTTTCTCACTCTCACACTCATTGGAGAGTGGCGCACTAGTGGAGGAGGAGAAGCTGCTGCTAGGAGGACTATCTCTTGTACTTGGGTTGTATCACTACTCTATCTATCTCTGAGGAAGTTGCAGGGTTTTTCACCATCTTGGTTTTCCCCGGTGAAACTCTGTGTCTCTTGTGTGCTTGCATTATTGTGTCCATGTTTGATATGCTGTACAAGTTATTCTCTCAGTTAACATCCTAGATCAGATTGAAATTTCTGCAAGAGCCAATAACGATTAAAAAAAAGAAAGAGCCAATAACGATTAAAAAAAGAAAGAGATTCTTAGGGAAAGGCGTGGAAGGAGGCCATTTTGTTGAATGCACACCAGTGGGAATAAAATGCGCAGTAAAACATAAATGCTACACATTTTTAGAAGACAGATAAACCTCAATGGTGCTATGAAAAAATGCTACACATTTTAAGAAGACATATACACCCCAATGGTGCTATGATAGGAACAAATTACAATGTAAAAATAAAAGCATCTAGTCCAAACCCTAATGTGATATCCACACAGATCAACTGAGAACCCACGACGATGTATAGAGATGTGGAAAGCATACGAAATAATCCACAAAGAATAACTAAGGACTAGAAGGCATGTTGAAGGCATTTGCAAGGCGAGTTGCTAGAAAGAAAAAACGACACAACGAAGCGAGGTGCAGGCACAATCTTTGCTCGCCATAGTATTCCCAAGGGAAATCCTGGCAAGTGACAGTAGCCCATAACTGGAAACTAAATTCTAAGCACACAACACTAGGGTAAGGACAAATGCCTGAGGAAGCCAGGACTTTGTACATGAAAGAAAGAATAGTACAGAAAGTAAAACAACGAACTCCAAGATGAGGTTATATTTGCTTGAATGCTGCTCATGCGATCTATGTGAACACATATATGGTTTTGATCTTGCCTCTTGAACAGATCGTGACTATTAATTAGTAGCATCATTTTAGAGCTTCAGTTCATGCCCTTGCTTATGCTATTTGCCTCATAAAATATGTAAAGTGAAGCTTCATGGACATGTAATTCTGAGTTAATCGAGACATGGATAACATTTTCTTTGGTTTTATAGTAATGAGAAAGTAGATCAGACATTGAGAGCATGGACTATCCCTTCCTTTGAGCAATCATTTCACTGATATGTTGGAAGTATTAATAGCACTAGCGAGCCGAGAATCGAGGCTGCAAGCAAGGAGACGGTGGGAGTAGCAATATGGTGGATAAGCATAGAAGATCAGGGTATTGCAAAGAGACGAGTATCCAAATGATAAAATCCATTTGATTCTTGCTCAAGTCATTCTGGGCGTGGTGCTGTTGTTGAAGCTTGGCACCGAGCTAACATGCAGAATGGTCGTGCGCAGTAAATTGAATCGAGCATTGATCCCAACATAACATTGCTCTTATACAAGGATCTGTTGTCTGTCAACTCCGATCACCATCGTGTCATTAACGAGACGACTACGTTGTTATCCTAGGCCGTGATCGAGTTAGGCGAGTCAAAAGAGCGGTAGATGCTAAGCCTCCTGCTAGACATCAGCATTGACAACTGCGCCCAGGCGATGTCAACGTGGAGCACAGCTACCAAGAGTGAAAGGCAAATGCAGAAGGCATTCTTACAGTACTTGCCCCACGGGTATGCCACGCACTAGACCAAATTCCACCTGGCGTACGTGCGAGTGGATATCACATATGTGATTTTGATAGCAATCACGGGATACAGGACTGCACGGACCAGGAGGACGGACGGACAGACTAGGACACGCGGTAGGAGAAACCCCCGCGTCAAATTACGAGAAATAAATGAAGAGCTAAAACATTACAAAACTTAGCAAAATAAAAAAATTGGGTTGTGTACGGCTAGATTAATATGTCCAAAATGGATCTAATATGTCATGGACATAACAAGATGTATATCATAAAAATTTAAATAAAAATTTCCTTGTACATCATAAAAATTTAAATAAAGTTTCCTTCCATTTGCTAACGCCTTCAATTTTATTTCATCAATAAGTCATTCGCTTTTGTACAAAATTATCATCACCATTTTGTTTAGCTTAACTATATATATATGGTCAAATAATATTTTATTTGCATTTAGTAGACGATTATCTTTTTTATTAGTGCACTTAGTTAATTTTTGTAAATATTTCATAATGAACGTCTTCCTCATGTTTATTTTATAATTTCTTTTCATGCATTTTGTATTAGTGTAGTTGATTTATTCATAAGAAATACTTTTAGTCTTTTGTCAATAGCGCATTTAATTGTACCCTTTTAACTCATTAATGCACATAGATTTATTAACTAATTTTGTAAATCCCATTCATTTGAGGGTTTAAATCATCACGTGGGTTTCCATCCTCATCTTTCCCTTAACCAATCCTCTAAGGGTGTTTTCAATGTTCTTTCCCTAACCAAGTCGATTTGAGCATCAACATATAATGGTGAATCCACTGGGGAAGAAGTTCCTGTCAATATTTTGAATTCTTCCTGGTCTGACCCTCTTGAGATTACCTTCGTTGTCTCTTATTGTTCCATATCGTCTGATCATGACTAATGGTTGCTGATCACAATTATGCTTGTAGAAAATCCATGCTTTCCATATTATTGCCTAGAAATATGGTGTTTGCTCACTAACCTACCCCAATTCAGAAGTCTATCTCATGAGAATCCTTTCGATCATATCAAAAGCTTTGTTGACTATTGTCATGCCAATCACATTTATGATCTCTCTCCAATGGTTTTTATTTTTCCGAATATGCTTTGGGGTAAGGATTCCATGTGGTTTGGTTCTTTACATGACCATTCTATCCTAGGTTGGGAGCAATTTTTCAATATTTTCAAGACCTAGTTTGATAATTTAAAGTCCCATCCACCTTGGTGAGATTTCTGTGATGAGCATCATGATCCAGACACATGCTAGAAACCCTTGGAAGCCAAATATAGGAAGTAGTGTGAAGATATGCTCCACAATTTCTATCATGATGATTATTCCTAGCTTCCTAGCCTCATTCATGAGATTATCAAGAATATGATTGATGCCCCTAAATCAGTCATCCCTCCTGTGCTGCCTTGACAATCATGAGCTTTTATTTTTTGACGATGATATCTTCCCAGCCAATTACAAGCAAGACTCTCAAATTCCCATTCCTGAAGAGGATGTCATCTCTCATTCTCCTAACATTCTTTGTCACCCTAATTTGTAAGATGGGGTCCTAATTGAAGACGAGCCCTGTAATTTTCAATATGATATCTTATTCAATAATCAACTCCCTTTGGAAAATTCCAGTTTGTAAATGATCATCAAAGGGAAGAAATTGTTCCTTGCGAGGAGGTGATTCATCATGATCTCAAAAATTTTTTCCCTCCACTTTTCTATCATGAATGCTTGGCCTTGGACAACATTGTAACTGTTAATTTCAATGAGCCCTTTGTTCTTCCATCCATCCATTACTAATTTGTCTATTTTTCATTTCTTTTTATCCTATTCAATTAGGACTAACATTTATTTTCAATATTTCATGATCAAATCCATCCTCATTTTGGGCGTTCATGGTAAAATCTTTTTTAATCATCGTCATCCTAGCAATAATAATCATAACACTAACATGCATTTCTCTATAGTAAATGGCACATGCCATTGTTTAATGTTCATCCTTCACAATAGTAGTTTAGGCTCTCATTTTTAGTCATAAGTAATTTATCTTTCTTACTTTTAAATTTAGTTTTCGAGCCAATCACATTAGGGTCATGTGTTTTGATTTTTGCATTTTTTAATTTTAATTTTCTTAGCTAGTTACTTTCAGTCATTTACTTTTCGTGTTTTCCAAAATAAGTTCTTTGGAATTTGGGATCTTTTAGTACTATACACTACTATGTTATTTCACCAGATTGTTTATATGTTAACCTATGACATGATGAAGTTTAGTCGTGATATACAGGAGAGGATTTGACATGGAGGGAGTAGAAATATTGAGGAGTTCTAGTGATTAAACTGGGTACATTGAACTGTTATATGCTTTTTGTTTTGGTTTTCCCACCACTTGTTCTTTTACCTCTGCTTTATCCATTGTGGAATACTAGCCTTACTCTTTTCACTCCCTTCCCTTTTTGGGATTAATACGAGTACATGTGTATACTTCGTAGTTACTCTTTTATAATGTTGGTCAGTCGTTAGTTTCCAAGTCATCATTTGGCATCATGTTCCTTTTGTTGATTGTTTGTTTGGATAGATGTTGATTCCCAATATCAACATGATTTCGAAGGGCCATAACACAATGATAGAGGATAATATATTAAAATATTCCACTTTTCTATTCTTCCTTCACCATCGTGTCTGGAATGATCTCCTCTTCCCTTCCATACTTATTTTTCCATAAGCATCGTCATTTGTCTTTCACGCCTAATTTGGGAATTTTCATCATGCGTGTCTAACTAATAAAATTAGTTCAAGATTTGAAATTATTTGGTTCTTCCCATATGTATCATCATGCTATTGTTTTTGCATCATTGAGTCCAATTTGACATGTTCATCATGCCCATATTTTGTTTGCCAATTCATAATAGTTTGACATGCGTTCTAGTCTTGCAAAGTTTCATCATGTCAAGGTCATTTGTGTCTTTTTGGTCAAGTTTTACTGATTTTGTTTTAGTCGTGTGCCCTTCCATTTAAATCTGTGATGCCTTGTCTGGTGTATTGTCGACGTTTGCATTATGAAGAGAAAAGTATTCCTCCCCCTCAACTTAATTATCAAAGATTCTTAAAAAGAAAAAATAAGAAGGTTCCCCCTCTTTTTTCACATAAATATCCTAGACCCAAAATACCATTAATTAAACAAAATAAAAGAAAGAAAAATTGTGAAATGATATGTTTTCCCCTTCTTTACTAAACACCCCTCCGTCACTTTCCCTAATGCCATCCCATGATTTAAAAAAAAAGGCCCCTTCCATCTCATATGTAAAGTTCATTATCCTTAATTAAATCAAACCCTTTTCACTAAGCATCCCCTTTCTCATTTTCCCTTATTAGATCGTTTTCCCCATTTTTATTTATGTCCTTGCCCAATTATCCCTTTTACCCACTAAAATAAAGCTCCCCTCTTTTCCTTTTTTTTTCTTTCTCTTAAGCCTCAATTTGCCTTTCTCTTCCACGGAATTTAAAATTAATTTTTTCCAATAATTGTAAGGAAAAAAATATAATAAAGTTCCTACCTTTTTTATCCATTATAGTAATATTTTCAACTATGTCATTTCTATTGCAAAAAATGATGTCCCGTCATTATTTAAAATTAATTTTTTCCAATAATTGTAAGGAAAAAATATAATAAAGTTCCTACCTTTTTTATCCATTATAGTAATATTTTCAACTATGTCATTTCTATTGCAAAAAATGATGTCCCATCATTATTTTAAGGGAAAAAATATTTAAAATGGACCTTTCATTTTTTTTTCTCTTCCTCAAATCCATCTTGACTTAATTCCCATAAATAATAATAAAAAGAGAGAGTTGTTGTTACATCTCAAAATGTCACACTCATGTGTCATCTATGAGTTTTATGCTTCATCACCATGTAAATGTGGTCATTATGCTTACTAAATGTGTTCTAGAGGGAAACCTAAAGCCTATTATGGTCCCTATAAATGTTGAGAAGATAAATATATCATTAGGATGTTGAAATATCATCATTTAGACCTTGATTTTTTCCCATTTTTGAAGGTTATCGCCCCGCTACCTTGTCCATGGAGGGATAAAATCTAACTTCTAGTGTTAGGGGAGTGATAATTTCCCACTTTGTCTTCCCATGGCATTTATTTTGGGACTGCTAATTTTAATCCAACTACTTTGGCATGGATTTAGGATCATGATTTTGGATATGAGGTTCCATGCTTCGAATCCTCCCTTCCTTTCCATTCTAAGGAGGCTAATCCTTCTTGATCCATCATCTCCTCCCTTGATCCATCCTTTTATTCATAGTAGGTAATCCTCCAAATCATATAAACAAGTTATACAACTTGACGAGAATTCTATACTCAAAACGCGAACTCTAGCCATAAAAATGCATATTTTTGCATCAAAATCACCAAAAAAAACCCCTAATCGAAAAGTGATGTTACCGGTAGCACCACTTTTTTTGGGGGCTAAAATTACAACCTTTTGGTAACCTCGGGCGGACACCAAGCAGTGCAGTGCAATAAAAACAGTAAAATCGACCCTCGAATCGAAAAGTGACGCTTCCGGTAGCACCACTTTTTTTTTCGGGGCTAAATTACAACTTGTTTGGTGATGTCGCATTAACAACCGATGCCTTTGCAAGAAAAATGCCAAAATAAACCTAGCGCTAGGAAAAATGTGCTACCAATCACACCCATTTCCTTTGTCGAATTACATTTGCATGAATTTCGAAACTATAACCTAAAAATATTTAATTTTTTTTCTAAATATCTGTGAAAATGCTAAAAATATATGACATCTTGAAGACAAAAAAACCGAAAATTAAATAAATTTTAACAACTTTTTATTTAATTTTTAACTTAAAAAATAAAAAATAACTTCAAAAAATATATATTCTGGAAAATAATTAAAAAAAAACAATAACATAAGATAATTCAGAGCACACATAAGGTTTAAAACGAAAAACATTTAAAAATAAA
This sequence comes from Larix kaempferi, assembly GCA_027924585.1. NCBI lineage: Eukaryota > Viridiplantae > Streptophyta > Pinopsida > Pinales > Pinaceae > Larix > Larix kaempferi. The sequence goes on from BSBM01000506.1 coordinate 1,933,527, forward strand.
AAAACTGATTAGATGAAAAAGTTTAAAATAAATAAAAAATTAAAAAGAACTATAATATTATAATAATTAATAAATTTAAATGGTTAACTAAAAATATTTTTTAAAAAAATTTGAAAAATTATAAAAAACTAACTTAAAATAATTATAATTTAAGGGGTATTTATAATTTTTTGAAAAAAGTAAACAAATTTAAATTAATAAAATATGGCTTAGTGGAGAGGGAGGTTAGTTTAAAAGGGAGAGCACGTGGTGGGAAGGGAGTGTAGTTAGGGGGTGTGGTCACATGGATAAGGAGCGAGGAGGAAGGGGAGAGAAGAGTGAGGATCACATGGAGGGTGGGGGATTGAGGAGGATGGGATAGCGTGTGGGGGAGGAAGGAGGTTTAGGTGGGGAGGAAGGAGGTTTAGGTGGGGAGGGATGTGTGGAATGGGGGGTGGGTGGAATGGGGGCGCAATTCTGAGGGCGGTGAGGTGGGGGGTGGGATGGAATGGTGGCGTGATTCTCAGAATCGCACCACCATTTTTTAAAAGGTCTTTTAAAAAAAAAAAAAACCAAAATTTTAACAAATTTTAAATAATAAAAAAATACACTTACAAAAACCCAAAAACATTAAAAAAACACATTTAAAACAAATTTTAAAAATAAAAAATAAAAAAAATCACACATTCTAAACAAATTTAAAAATAAAAAATAAAAACAAACCAAAAAAACAAAAACAAAAACAAAAAAATGAAAAAGAATAGTGAAATGGAGGTGAAGGGGGGGTGAAATGGTGGCGCAATTCTGAGGGCGGTGAGGTGGGGGATGGGGTGGAATGGTGGCGTGATTCTCAGAATCGCACCACCATTTCACCCCCCCTTCACCTCCATTTCACTATTCTTTTTCATTTTTTTGTTTTTGTTTTTGTTTTTTTGGTTTGTTTTTATTTTTTATTTTTAAATTTGTTTAGAATGTGTGATTTTTTTTATTTTTTATTTTTAAAATTTGTTTTAAATGTGTTTTTTTAATGTTTTTGGGTTTTTGTAAGTGTATTTTTTTTATTTAAAATTTGTTAAAATTTTGTTTTTTTTTAAATTTTAGAAAGACCTTTTAAAAAAAATTAAATATTTTTAAGCCGTGGCATAAAAATGTCTGGAAATGTAATCTAACAAAGGAAAGGGGTGTCATTGGTAGCACCTCTTTTGAAGTCACTAGGTTATTTTAGCATTTGCGCTGGAAAGATATTGGCTGTTAAGGCGACGACATAAAAAAGTTGTAATTTTAGGCCCGTAAAAAAATGTGTTCTACCATTCTCGATTCAAGGGTCAATTTTATAGTTTTTATTAGAACGACACTGTGCTGCACTGGCCGTGGTTACCGAAAAATTGTGATTTTAGCCTCGAAAAAAAATTTGTGCTATCGATAGCACCACTTTTCTATTCGAGGTTGTTTTTGGTGGTTTTGACGCCTATAAAAAAAATGAGAACAATGTCGAGTTCTCGTCAAGTTGTATAACTTGTTTACATAATCAAGGTCATCCTTAAGTGAAAAAGGGGGGAAGAAGAGAGTATTTTTACTTTGGTCAATTATAGAGTGAATTATAGAGTGATACATAGAAAGAAATATTGAAGATGCCATCCTTATGCTAGTCTAATTCTCAAAGGGTATGAAAGGAGAACTTGGAGGAGATGCTACTACTAAGTCAAGTATATGCTCATATGTACTTCTTTATGGCTTTCCATTCAATATAAACTTGGCCTATTTCTCCTATATTTGTGTTAAATGGAATGTATATTTTACTTTGTTGCATTCAATGTAGATAGATCTCTTTTTTCTTAACCATACTTTATGGAAGGAAGTATTGTGTTGTCTTTGTAGGATTCTTGTATGATTTGGAGCTTCGGGCATTGAGTTCAAAGGCTAGAGCGGCGAGGACAACCATCCAGAAAGAGATAGGTCATCTATCCTTTCTTACCCTCTTCTCTTCTTGTCTTGTTGTATGCATGAAAGTTAGATATAGGAGGATGTTAGTGTCCATTATTTGACATATGTATTGGATTAGGGAACCATTTTATATCCAAGAGAAGTTCTACCTATCCATAGGGAGAATTTTCTACCACTGAAACAAGCAACACCGCTGGGGACTTTCCCTAGCTTTACTAGCCCTTTGAGTGCTTGTTTGGATGATTGGATCTCTTCAACTGTGTGTTTTCTTTTCAATTTCTACCTTCACTGATCATTATTGGGAATATCTCCGAGTCAATAACTTGATCTACCCTTAGATCTGAGCAAGAAGTGTCATTTGACTTTGTCCCTCCCCCATAAAGGGCTATAGAGCGATAATTCCACTTTGTCTCTCCCTGCCAATGTATTGGTGGGTAATAAAATCCATTTTGTCTCTTCCTTCCAGCGTATTAGCGAGTGAAAATATCATTTTATCCCTCTATCTGTGAGGTTATAGGGGCGATAATCCTCTATTTGGGGCATTTTTTAGTCTCTCATGCTTGCTTTTGCTTGGTGTTTTGTCTCAAGACCCTTTATGTGAGCTTGGTATGCTCTTGAATTGAGTGTTGGTTGTTTTTTTATTCCTATTTGGATTCTTTCTTTCCCTGCCAACCATTGGATGTGCAACATCAACCTAGGCTAACTTGATCCTTTGTTGAGTTCAAAACCTTCCTCATATATGATTCCTCTGATGTAGTGGAATTCAGACCTCTCTTACCTCGATTCAAGAATCGGAACTTTGAGTAGCTTACGGTTGTTGAATTTATCCGATAATCAAATAGAAGGGAAAATCCCTTCTTCTCTTAGTGAGATAACTAAATTGGAGGAATTGGACTTACCTAGAAATAATTTGAGTGGAAGAATTCCTCAAGAGATCTCTAAGCTAACCATGTTATCGTCTTTTGATGGTTCATGTAACTTACTTTGTGGGCCAATCCCAATAGGAACAGTAACACAATAGTAAACACTTTTGATGCAACTTCATTTCAAAGGAATAAGTGCTTATGTGGTAATCCTTTGCAGGCTTGCAAAAAAAGGTTGAGATAAGTTACTATCATTAAAGGTGGAAGTGGCTACATCGTGTGGACAAAAAGGATCATTAATTGCTTTGGGGTTGGGATTCGGGATTGGATTTGGCACAATTATAAATGTGATGATATTATGTACAAAAACAAGGCATTGGATAATCCCCCTAAAACACTGCCATTTTATGGAATGTATCAAATACCCAAATAACAAGTAGTGATAAAAAAAATTCATGATAAAGTTTGGGGAAGAATAAAGCAAGAATGATGTATTGTGTTGTAATAGGGATAGAGGAAGGAGAAGATTATGGTGAAAGGAACGAAAATGATATTGTGATGAAATACTATGATATTATATCATAGTTGTGGTTTTGGATTAAAATTTATAATAATATTTATGTTTTGAATGGTATGAAATATTTTTTATATTTATTAAGTTACATTATATATATTTATATTTAGTTAAATAGTATAGAAAGAATTAATAAAATAAAAAATGCTTGCATTATTAAAAAAATTATTATAAATTTTGTTGAAATTAAAATTAATTTAATAATGATATTATGAAATAAAACAAAGTATTGGATAATATCCCTAAAACATGATTATTTTAGAATATCATTTTTCTTAGTGCAATTTATTTATACATAGGAAAAGGAAATCATCATAAATTATCATGATATTATATATATATATATATATATAATGGTTATGGATTTAATAGTATTGTATTTTGTAAATATAATGTTATAAAATACTTGACATATATAAGGGTTTTAAAATTGATTAATGGTTGATAACTATTACAATTTTATCATCAATTTATTTTTTTCAAAAAATAGAGTTTTTGACAATTTCACTTATTAAAATATTTATAAATAATACATTAATTTGTTTTTAAAAATTGACGATACATATAACTTATAATATTTATATCAAATTTTCAAAATTTAATTAGTAATATATTATGCATTGAAATGAAAATTATAATTTCCCTGGATGTGGGTGGCCTTCCAAATCTCTCGATGCATGCGGATGTGAACATGGATCTCCCCTCCACCCACCACGTCGATAGTTCTCGGTATGCTCTCTATGCTCACTAAATTTCCCCGGATTTCGAAGTCTCAGGTTTCAATACAATTGGCCTTTCATGCTCTGAGCATAGAAGGTGATGGTGCGTCGGCAAACATGCCTCCTTACACTGATTTTACGGCCCCTCCAAAGGATTATTTCATGGGATTTGGTAAGGAAAGTTTCCATTTCTTCGCAGTTTGTAGTTGGAATATAGGTTATGTTTCCCTTTAGCATTTTGGCAAGAGCCTTACTTTGGGCTCGTTCAAGCTTTGTAGTGTTAGTCTACTCCCTCTCTCTGATCCTTACACTTCGGTTCTCTTTTGTCCCTCTTCGACTTCATAACTTGAAAGATAAAGGGTTTAGGCCTCGAGCTTCAGCAACAATCATGTCTAGAAGTCTTCATCCTACCCCTCGTAATGCTAGCAGAGGTAGGGGAAGTTATGGGAGTCGAGGGAAAAGAGGTTCCTCCGATAGTGGGTATGATAGCTCAATTCCTGGGCACTTAAGAATAATGTTGGGCGACTGGGAAGAAGAGGTGGCAGTACAACAATTGATCGGTCAGAGAGCTTGGGTTCGTCACATGCATTACTAGACGGTGAAAAACTTGTTTGCACTGGTCTTCATGCACTCTCAAGATTCTAACCAGAACAATAATCCCCCGTCCTCTCCTTCCCCTGCTCCGACTATTCATTCTTCCTCTTCGCTGAGTCCTTCTTTGGTATCCAAGCCGACGTAGCATCAAGAAAATTAGATAGGAAAGGAGACCTCTTTGGTTGATGAAAAAATTGATATTGCCTCTACGAGCGGCCACAAGATAAAGCATGTGGAGCGTAGCAGCCAGGTGGACCTCTCGTCCTTCAGGAAAACATAGGCTCTCCCAGTGAAAAAATATCTTGACAACACTTCAAGCTCGGAGGACTACAGGTGTCCTATTCTGGAAGAGAAGCCTGGAGATGTAGAAGTCATCTACAACCCTGAGTAGTTTCCTAGTTTTTATCTCTTCAAGCATTCTAGTAGCTGTTAGATATCAAAGAGTTCTCTCTATTGAAGTTGCTAGTAAATTTTGTTTAACTTTCAATGCACTCCGGGGTTGTTTCGCTAGACTGTTTATTTTGACCGTGTACTCTAGCATAAGCCTGTTTAGGAGTTTTTTTATTTCCCATGCATGGAAGACACACATTGATAGGTTTATGTTTGGTACCTCATGCATGGGAAGACTGTTTAAGCTCAATGTATGTTGTTTTGGGTTTGTGAGAAGTCATTGTGGGCTTTCGAACATCATGATACTCTTGTACCTATACTTATTTTTTGTATTTTAATATAACTTCTCTATAAAACTTTAAAAAACTTTATAATTTAATTATATTATTATAATTTTAAAGTTACAACTTAGTTAGATATATAAAACCCTTTAATTGGTAAGATAATATATCTTTTCATACAACTATTTAGCTATTTAATCTAACACAATGTCAAGCATTATATAAACCTATTATAACTATTCTTATTTATTTTAAAAAAACTTATTCAGTTTGTAAAGTATATATCCAATGAACAAGGTAAATGGCATTGCCATTTTACTCTGTGGGCACAATTAACTCTATATAAAGTCACCCTTTATGGATGAAAGTTATTTTCATCTTAAAGAATTTCATAATTTCAAATCTAGAAAAAAGGTTTACTTCTATATTCATAATTGGACCCATTTATAAGCCAATCAGTTGCTCACAACTTTGGCTCTAGAACCCAGACTTTAGAATAGATTTTATTTAGTTTTATGGAATGCTGGTAATTTCACCTTTTTGAAATATATGTTGGTAATATTTCGATATAAAATGAAGGCCTTACAAGTGTCGCAATATGTATATAATAATTTGAATTTTAAGGAAAAGGGTACTAAGATCTATAGGAAATTTAAATTTAACGAGTAAATACCACCAAAACCAAACTTTACAATATATCCTCATATTTTTACAATATATCTTCATATTTGTGTGTTTAGTGAACATTTCAACCCCTCAACGCTTCTACCCAAGTCCATTCGTGGAATCTCATAGTGATGAGTGAGGCAATAAAATAAACTATGTGAAACATTTATGAAGTGTAAATTGTGCACATCCATTATCATTATCACTTCGTTCATGAATTCCACACATTTCATTTAGCACTTCTCAACGAGCATGTGGAGGGACTTACGAAATCTCAATCAGATGTAGGTTTCACCTTATTCATGTACTATTGATATTTCATCTAGTACTTCTTTGGTGAGTATCGCAATTTGAATTATATAGTTATCATATGAATCATCATCATCGTCACTTGTCATCTTTATAATCATATACTTGTGGAAGTGCTTCTCTTCATTTTGTAATTTTATTATTTTGAATGAAGTTGAAAGCAATTTAAGTGAGAAAGGTGAATTGGCTTAATCCATGAATAGAATGGGTGTGGAGATTTTTTTGACCTTCGAAAATGATATCGCATCTGATTCAATTGGATGCCTAATAATTCAGATAAAGTACGTTCGTGGTATGGCATGTATGTAGAAAGTGAACTTAAAAAGTTGTTTCCATAATACTTATTGGGTTAGAATTGGTAGGTTTCCTTCTCCATCTCTTGTTAGTCTTTTGTTATTGAGCACTTTGAATCTTTCTCATAATAATTTCATAGTAAGAATTCCATCACAGTTCGTGAAACTTAAAGCACTAGGGATACTTGACCTCATCTTTAATATTCTCCACGGTTTTATTATGAAAGTATTGTGTAATTGTACATGATTTCAATGGATCAAAATTTTAGTAAACAACTCGACAAGGAATATATGAAACAATCATCTAGTCAAGTTTGAACATTTTAACTTATTTGGCAATAGCTTGCGTAGAAGTATTCCAAATTCTTTAAGCAGCTACATGTTTTTCATAGGGTTGTCCATTTACTATAACAATCACAATGATCAAATCCATTTTGTTTTGTCTTTGATGAATGATGAGATGTCTATCTTATCTTTGCTTGGATGACAACTCACTAAGTGGTTAGATTCCTCTTGCTATTGGTAGTTATACTTAGATATGGTATATTTCTATTTCATGTAACAACTTGATAGGAACTATATGAACACAATTTGATCATCTATGCCGCAATGTGCAATAATAGTGTTAGTTGAAGTGTTCTAACTTGATCTCTATGAAATTGCACATTTTCCCAAGAGATGGGCATCATATACAACAATCCTAGTGGTCCAATATCTTCAATTTTAAGTTTGAACATAAATATATCTTATACTTACTTTACTTTAAGGGAAACTCACCCACTGGTCACATCCCTCTGGATCTTAGCAATTGTAGTAGGATTTGGTATATCACCTTTTCTCACAACAATATAGGTGGGTGAATTCGAGTTGAATTGGGGTTATTGAATAAATTGGAGTACATATGTATACATTCTAACTATAATGTACTTAACTAGAATAAACAACAAAACATGAACACTATTTAGAGAAATACAAGTGCAGAAAAGAAAAAACAAGAGACAATGAGATGTAACCTACTATAGTGTTCCTTGGACCTTAAACTTAGAATACAAAATAGTTATATAGATATTATAATGCAAAAAATTGGATAAAGAGGCAATTGAAATGCAATAATGCAAAATGTACCCTTGTATTAAGAAAATTAAAGAGAAAAACAATGTTCACTTAATTACAAATTAAAAAAAAACAATAAAAAGAAAATCATCCTCTAAAAGTAAATGTCCAAAAAAAGCTTATTTTTTATGCACATAAGGGCCAATTCATGTACAGGATAAATAAATTTAAAAAAGAAGAAAAAAACATATTCCATCTCTTATACCTTCCTTTGCATTTTCTCGTAAAAACCTATATATACTTTTCTTTTGCAAAAAAAACAAAACAAAAGAGGATTGGGAGAACTCCAATGCTCAATCGTTGTTTCAATCAAACCTTGCTCCACGACAACCAAGAAAAGTGAGATCAATCTTTCTTGGCTCACTGGAACCAAGAAAATCTAAATCAATCTTTCTTGACTAATTATTTCTTTCAACTTTTTCTATTCTTCTTTAACATTTTCACATTGTCAATTATGAATAATTGTTAGATTGAGTTATATTTGACACATTCATAATTGTAATTTTAATTCTTATATGTGAGGAATCCGTCTTAATATTATATTGGAACTGACATGAACATAGGTGAAAATCTAAATCCTTATTTATATACCCTATGTGTTATCATTACCATGAAATGGTATCATATACCTTTCCCAATCTTTGTATCTTTATAACTATTGAATGCTTGAAACTTAACAATGGATATTTTTCCCTCTCCTATAAAGATAAAAAAAACTAGATATAAGCCAAGAAAATGTAACTAAATGTTGTTAATTCCTTTGCTTGCAAGAATAAATGTATAGGAAGTGGAGGTAATTCATTGCATCTTGTGAATGACCCAAATCCAAGCTATGCATATGATCATATGGTGTTATTGGAAAGTACGAGGAATTTTTCTATGTTCATTTGGGTTCAAACATTAATGATGTTTGTTTTGATAGGAAGGTAGGGAAGTCCATCCACGAAAGGGTTTCAATTTTTCATTTTTATGGAGTTTAATTTATTAAGCTTATAGAAAACATGAGCTCTCTATGGCTATACTTGTATTTACATGATATAAAATTGGTAGATTGGCAGGATATGGTGTGAAACATCTACAATTCTCATATTTTCTAAGCATTGTAGTGACTACTGGACTATCAATATTTTACATTCTTTGTTACATTGTTATCTTGAGTGGGTTTCCTTTTACACATTTTTCCTTCCCCATTACTATTTCGTTGGGTCTTCCACTATCCAATGCTACAAATTGATTAGTCACCCCTGCAATCCTGGTGGGATCATTATTAGTATTATACTATTATTTTGTTTAGCATCCCATTTTCTTATACTAAGATACTTTGTTACAACTTAATAATATGATATAAAGGGGGTGTTAAAAATGGGTTGATAAAAATGGATACCTACAATATCTGGTGAAACTAAGGGTTTTCTTAATTGGAAAGGTATATTGGGAGGGGGGTTCAACACACGTTCAACAATACAATTTTACGAGGAATTTTCCAATATTTAGTGAAATTAGGGATATTCTTTAATATCCTATGAACGATTATGTAACAAGTTCACCGAGTGAACCCCTTGTGCTCTCATAACTCCAAATTATCTCATACATGTAATATTTTGTGTACTTTAATATAATTTCTCTCTACAGTTTACAAAAAAAACATGGTGAAAAGTACATAGATTCCATTTGTATTTATTTTATTAGGGTATCCGAGGTGATTGATGTGGCAAGTCTTTTATATAATGAAATTCTTAGACAACCAAATTACAATACATATTCAATAATCAAAATCTACAATTCCAAAGAATTAATTAACATATTAATAGTAAGCCCCAAGGGTTAGCTCAATTGGTAAGACGTGCGCACACTCTCTCGGTACGGGGGGAGGTCACAAGTTCAAGCCTTGAGTCCTAAGGGGTTAGGCCAGCCGTTGTTGTTGGCCGACGGTTTACCATCCTTACCATCCATGAAATGTGGGGAAGTATTGGTGGGTTTCCCGTGCATCTTCGCTGGAAAAAAAATTAACATATTAATAGTGTTAAATCTTAATAATACATATTCTAATGAATATAATTTTTTTATAAATTTAGTTTTAACTAAATTTGATAAATTTTCTAATTTTCTTAAGATATGACGTAATTTTTTTATTTGATGAAATCGTACATTACAAAATCAAAATGCAATCTTATTTCAAGATTGTGAATCCCATTTCAAGAAAATCTTGTATATAAATATTAATAATAATTATTTGTTTGTAAAAATTATATTTGTTATGATGAATATGGGTGGGTGTTAGGTTTTCATATTTCTCACTATTTTGTATTATTATTTTTCATTTTTTTATTATAATTATTATGTTATTTGGGTATATGGATATATGACAAATTTGTTGATGATTTTAAAAAACTTTGAAAATGTTTATTTTTAAAAGTGTTTAAAAAAAAATTAATAATAATTAAAACGATGAACACATTATTGAACTTGCAAAGGAAAAAAAATGCTCCAAGAAGCAAAGAATGAAAACGGTCGATTTGCAGACTTAGGGTTTTCACGCAGCCAATCGGACTGATCAACCTCAGAATGAACAACACACAGGGGAGGGGAGCAACCCCTCCTCAAATGACGGATACAAAGCAAGATGATGAAGTCCATCCCTTGACTGCCAAAGAGACTGGAATCAGAGGAGTGGGATCAACAAGCTCTGTGATAAATCAACATTCGAGGCAAGGGTTTTGTTAATTTTTTAGAATTTACTTCAATTTGATCTGGGATCTTAACTGAGAGAACAACATGTACAACATATCTACATCATATCAATCATGGACACAATAATGCAAGCACACAAGAGACAAAGAGTTTACTTGGGGAAAATCATAAAGGTGAAAAACCCCAATAACTTCCTCAGAGATAGATAGAGCAATGATACAACCCAAGCATAAGAGATAGACATCTCCTAGCAGCAGCTTCTCCTCCTCCACAAGTGCTCCACTCTCCAAAGAGCGTGTGTGAGAATAGAATGATGAAATAGAGTGCCTCCCACACTCTATTTATACTTGACTTGACTTGCCTAATAACCTTTACTAGGTCGGCCTCAACTTAACCACATAACACAATGCTGACTGGGCCGACACCCAATAGGGTGGTCTAATAACCCTTTGACCCACATGGCCGACCCCCAATAGGGTGGTCTAATAACCCTTTGACCCACATGATTTATACAGGGTCGACCCCAACAAGGTGGTCTAATAACCCATCAAGTATAAGTTACGACACTTACAATATAAATGACGACACTTCTGTATAGAGGAATAATAACATCTCTATAGGAATACAAAGACTTCTGTATAGAGGAATAATACCATCTCTATAGGAGTACAATATACATATATGAAATACATTCCCAAGTTACATATACATCAACACTCCCTCTCAACTAGGAAGGTATTTCTCGACACAGGTCTTCTAGCACAAGTCTTCTTCTTTGGATCATCGTCATCGAATCATTGTCCTCGAATCATCATCATCGTCACTACTGCTGCTATCTCAATCAATCTCTGAATCTACTCGTCATAGGAAGTTATACAGAGCCAGTCCTTTTTCATACTGGATGTAGGCCCACCATCCGCAGGTCTTCATCATCACTGGCCATACTGTGGAATCCTCAGGACTTATTACGTGCGTCAACAAAACCTCGAAAGAGAATCCCAGGCCTTTTACGAGCACATGGCTCAACCTATCGGATCTCCCAGGATCTTTTACATGTGACTGTCACAAAACCTTAAAAGGGTGTCTTGCCAAGCAAGAACCCTAAAGAGCATCTGAGGCCTTTTACGTGACTAGCACAACCTGTCCAGATCTCTGGGTTTGATTACATGTGACTCCTACCACAAAACCTTAAAAGGGTGTCTTTCCAAGCAAGAACTCTAAAGAGCATCTGAGGCCTTTTACGTGACTAGCACAACTTGTCCAGATCTCCAGGTCTGATTACATGTGGTCATGGCAATGCCTCGAAAGAGCATCTGAGGCCTTTTTCATCCTGTCCAAATCTCCCAGGTCTACTTACATGCCATAGGACAATGCCTCGAAAGAGCATCTGAGGCCTTTTTCATCCTGTCCATATCTCCCAGGTCTACTTATATGTCCTCCCAGAGCAATGCCTCAAAAGAGCATCTGAGGCCTTTTTCATCCTATCCAGATCTCCCAGGTCTACTTATATGCTCATCTGCACAACCTGTCCACGGCCACAGAGTATCAACCTGATACTCACCATACATCATCCTGATGTACAAATGATCATCCTGATCATCAACACTGCATCGTCCTGATGCATGTCATCTGGAGAAACATCCTGAAGCTCGTCATCCATGATCATCCTGATCATACAATGCATCCACTTGATGCATACACAGTATCTGCCTGATACATATCATGATACATGATCTACCTGATCATACAATGTATCGACCTGATACATATACAAATACATGATCCACCTAATCATAACTGATACATATCAACATACATGATCTACTTGATCATACAATGTATCCACCTAATACATCTATAGATACATACACATGATACAACTGATCATATCCATCATCCAACATGATGCGTACATACATATATATAAATGATCCAACTGATCATATCAAGCATCCAACATGATGCATATATACACATACAGAGCAGTAATTGGAGCATTGTCCTGATGCTCATCATCCGACACTTATAACCACAGCCATGGAAGGATCCTCCTCTCACCATGCTCGGAATGGCTCCTGCAAATGTGTCCATCACTTCTTCCTCGAAGTGTCATCAATCTGAAGAACACCAAGCCTCTCTCTGAAGTACTTGAACTTCGCTCTGGCTAGTGGCTTTGTCAGTACATCTGCAACCTGCTCATCCGTCGCAACATACAGGAGCTTCACTGCTCCTCTCTGCACCATATCCCTGATATAGTGATATTTGATCTCAATGTGTTTCAACCTGTCGTGGAACATCGGGTTCTCAGACAACTTCACACAACTCTGGTTGTAACAAAAGATACCAATAGCCTCCAGTGGGAGATCAAATAACTCAGATAGTAGCTTCTGGAGCCATACTGCCTCACAACTAGCTGAACAAGCTGCAACATACTCTGCTTCGGCTGTGCTCAGTGCTACGCAGGACTGCTTCCTGCTAAACCAAGAGATCACACCTGATCCCATATTGAAGTAGCACGCATAAGTGCTCTTCCTATCTGTAGCCCTACCTACCCAATCTGAATCAACATAACCTTGCGGGTTAAACTTCATCATACTTGAGCCCATAGCCAACCGTACCCTTCAGGTACCTCACAATATGCTTTACAGCAACCAGGTGAACACCTCTGGGATCTGTTAGGAACTGGCTCAATGTGTTCACCGCAAAGCAGATATCTGGTCTCATGTTCATCAGGTACATCAAGGACCCAATCATTTGACGATACACAGTGACATCAACCGGCTCAGATGAGGCATCACACAGAAGCTTCAGGTTCGATGCCATAGCTGTGGCTATGGGCTTGCAGTCCATCATCCCGAACCTCTTCAGGATCTCTACTGCATACTTCCCTTGTCTAAGGAAGATTCCATCTGCACTCTGCCACATCTCCATGCCTAGAAAATAGTGCATCATCCCCAAGTCCTTCATCTCGAACTCAGCAGCAAGCTTCCTCTTTGTTTCGGAAATCAATCTATCATCACCTGTAACAAACATGTCATCCACATACCAAAGTAGTATCACTGGATTGCCTTCCTCAACCTTGTAGTAAAGGTTGGAATCCGCTTTTCTCATGGTAAAGCCCAAACTGGATAGAAAGCTGTCTATCCTACCATACCAAGTCCTAGGAGCTTGCTTCAAGCCATACAAGGATTTCTTCAACCCGCATACATATGACTTTCTGTCATGTGTCTCAAAACCAAGTGGCTGCTCCACATACACTTCCTCTTCGACTACACCATTCAAGAAGGATGTCTTGACATCCATATGGTGTATCTTCCATTTCATCACTGCAGCCAGAGCAAGTACTGATCTGATGGAAGTGTATCTGGCCACGGGAGTAACAGTATAATCAATCCTTCTTTCTGGAAGAAGCCATGAGCAACAAACCTCACTTTGTATTTTTCTATGCTACTATCTGCAGCACGCTTGATCTTCTAGATCTGTTTGGAAGTCACAACAGACTTCCCTTCTGGGCTTGGGACTGCATCCCAACCATCATTCTTCATGATCGACTGGTACTTTTCGATCATGGCATTCTTCCCGAATCCTGGGAACTTCAATATTTTTAATATCTTTAATAGATAACTTTGTTGTTGAACAAATGTTGTAGTCCTTCTTTTGTAGGTGATGGTATACGATCTTTCCTACAAAACAAGTTAAATTGCATGATAATAAAACATCTCATAGTTTTCAGAACAAATTCTTACACATAAATAAATATGTCATACAATCATGCAATTATCTTAGCCAATGCTTCAATACAACATTTATCCATATCCCGTAACTTTCTAGATGCCTTCCAATCTCTACCAGAACATTGTTAAGAGTGTGCACAACTCCCAACATGTCAGCGAAGAGGTTTCATTCTAGATAAGTAGCAATGGAATGTTGTACAGTGCCATAGGCCACTTACCCATGTATATTAGTAGTATACTATTCATCAATGCAACTATTCTAATATGCACAACCTAATTCTAGGAACATCAGTATATACATTATTGAACAGTATTATTTAAACAATCAAATATGCAAGAGATGATAATTCAAATACTTATCTTTGTTTGTTTGTTTGTTGGGTTGACTCCCTCTCAGTCTTTGCTTCCTTTCTGTAACTCCATTATGATGTGGATTGTGAGAAGTGGTCAACTCTCTCTGAATATCTACATCCTTGCAGAAACTACTGAAGTGTGCTCCCTCTTGATCTTTGCTTCCTGGATTACCTGTCCTTGAACTTATATCCATCCTTAATCACTATGCATGCTTATTAGTATCATCATTGTGTTATCCTCGAGGTCTCATACATAATCACACATTCATTAGTATAATCTTAATACTATCAGAACACAATAATCTTAAACATGTATAGTCATGATCATTTCAAACACAGATAATAAACATTAGTATTCAAGGTTTCAGGGAAGACTTCTTTTACTCATGCATATTCTTATTTGATCATAGGACTCTTCTGGTTAGTCAAATCATCAATCAAGATAAGAGACATAATATGCATAAACCCTTGATTACTTACATTTCTAACTTTATGAATAAACATAACCAATCATACCAAGTATACTTATATAAGGGATCCTAACACAAGGTAAGATTCTAACTTGATATAGGAAAAACATACCTGGATTACTATGTTAGCTAGTTATGTCTAACATACATGCATGATGTCTTCTGGTTCTCTTCAATGACTTGTGCTAGTAACCTGCATGTCTCATAAGTTAACCATTGTAGAACCAAGTTATACATACCTCGTAAGTAGATCTTCTATGTGATCCATGACAATGGATGAATCTTTGTCTTCATGTCACCATGATCATATGTTCTTCAAGTAGAACATGATTTGTCTTTCTTGGTGTACCTTTCATTTTAGCGAATAACATATACCTCATACAACATCACAATGCATTAGTACAATCATAAGTGTCAAAACCTTAATCAATGAATATCTTCTATCATGTATTCATAATTTTATTAAGGTGATACGACAAGTCTAGTAATTAATCAAGATTGTACTAACCGTAATGATATGAAGACAAACATATCATAAACTTAACCATGAATAGAATTCGAAACATACCTGCAAGTCATACCTGTAGAGATTGCTTGTAATCTTCTTATGTAAGGCCTTAGCCTCATCTCCCTCTGAAACAGGAACTTCTTCACTTATGTAGGTGACCAGTCCATTTTCTTCTAGGATTAACTCAATCCACTTGAATTGCAGAAACTGGATCTACAGATGGATTGGGGTTTGTCAGGGAAACCCTAAAAATTCAAACTTTGAATTTCAAACTTCTGAAAGAAAGATGCGCCTTGATGAGCTGATCAACCTGGTATACTCAAAATTTGAAAACTGCAAAGTTTCACCCCTCAAAATTGCCTTTGAGACTTCCAGATCTTTTGGACATGATCTCGAACTAGGGTTTGATAAAGCCCACCCTTCTACCAACCAAAAGGTTTGATCCAAAGCACTAAACTTTGATTTTTCTGAGGAGCTTCCAGCCGTGGTCACAGACTTAAAAAATTCCAACTTTTGCAGAAGCCCTAATTTTCCACTTTTCCGATCAAAGTCCCGAACTAGGGTTTGATCAAGCCCGACCTTCTAGCCAACCAAAAAATTTGATCTTGGTCTCTAAATTTCGATTTTGATGAGTAGCGTTCAGCCGTGGTCTCCGATTACAAAAATACCAACTTTCTCTGAAACCCTAATTCCCGGAGCGATGAATGAAGGTGCTCAAAATCCAATTATGTTTTGACAGAAATATGCACCTGATTGTTTCTGGTGTAACTCCGAACTTTTAGATCCATAGGGCCTGAAATTTTTTCTTGTGGTAGCCTGACCTGTCATCGTTCCAACCCCATAGGTATGACCTCAAATGAATAATCTGAGAGAGAGTTATGCCAAGTGTCGCAACGTGACTTGTTTATGGGATAAAACAAGAGAGCGAACTTGTACGGCGTGCCACGTGTCACTGGTTCAGTTTCAGCCTCTGAAAAATTTACCTGAGAAAGTAAAGTCTGTACACTACCTATCACGTTTTAAGAAATTTCATTTGGATCTTCCTAGCCCAAGTTATGACCTTTTTTCCTAGGTCACTTGTTTATGATTCAGATCTCGAAGAGGCAGAAACCCTAGATTGTATAGATCATAAAACACAAAGTACAGTGAATTAGAAGTTTTCCTTTGGACACAAGTTACATGGGGATTTTATCTTCGACCTGTAAAATTTTCAGATCTAAAAACTTCGCCAAAATAGATTTATAGCGAAAGTGCTACGATGACTGGTTTTTGCTATATCAAGCCCTATCATCGCAAGTGCAACAAGTGTCATACATGCCATACCATGCCTTCTTTCAGGCTAGCTTTGATACCATGTTAATTTTTTAGAATTTAATTCAATCTGATATAGGATCTTAACTGAGAGAACAACATGTACATCATATCAATCATGGACACAATAATGCAAGCACACAAGAGACACAGAGTTTACTTGGGGAAAACCATAAAGGTAAAAAACCGCAATAACTTCCTCAGAGATAGATAGAGCAATGATACAACCCAAGCATAAGAGATAGACATCTCCTAGAAGCAGCGTCTCCTCCTCCACAATTGCGCCACTCTCCAAATATTGTGTGTGAGAATAGAATGATGAAATAGAGTGCCTCCCGCACTCTATTTATACTTGACTTGACTTGCCTAATAATCTTTACTGGGTTGGCCTCAACTTAACCACATAACACAATGCTGACTGGGCCGACACCCAATAGGGTGGTCTAATAACCCTTTGACCCACATGGCCGACCCCCAATAGGGTGGTCTAATAACCCTTTGACCCACATGACTTATATAGGGCCGACCCCAACAAGGTGGTCTAATAACCCATCAAGTATAAGTTACGACACTTACAATATAAATGACGACACTTTCGTATAGAGGAATAATAACATATCTATAGGAATACAAACACTTCCGTATAGAGGAATAGTACCATCTCTATAGGAGTACAATATACATATATGAAATACATTCTGAAGTTACATATACATCAACATGTTTCCCATCCAAGGCACATGTATTCCTAAATCAGACAGTATCCCGGCGATGGATCCAACTTGGATCAAAGAAAAAATATGGCACATGACGAACCACGCTCTTATTGGTAAATTTATAGGTATCTGGCCGTCTGAAAAAGCTCTCATATGGTGGATTAACTCTACCTGGAAACCAAAAGGCCATTTCGACCTCCTGCTCGACTCAAAGGGTTTCTTTACAATGGTTTTCTTAAATGATGAAGATCGGTAGTGGGTCTTCAAAGGCGGACCATATTTTTATTACTCAGCTGGATTATACCTTAGAATTTGGAGGGACCATTTTAATCTTGACAAGGAAGACCTATCTATTGCCCCGGTTTGGATATGGATCTACTCTCTTCCTACCGAATATTGGGACCCATAAATACTTAAGGAAATCGGAGGTGCTTTGAGAAAATTTGTGAAAACCTCAGACCTCACCAAACAAGGAAGGTATGTTTCTTATGCCATACTTTGTGTTTATATGAATATTTCTAAAGATCTTCCTGAAGGGATTAACCTCACATGGGAAGACTCAGAATGGGTTCAAACCCTTGATTACGAGCGTATCCCCTTTAGATGTTGTCGCTACCATACACATGGACATCTGGTATGAGACTGCCATTTAACCCCTCAAGCTGAGCCACCCTCTAATAAAACCAAAGAGGCAGTAGACTCAGAAGGCTTTGTTAAGGTTAGCAACAAGAAGAGAACTGGACGAAAGCACAATAGTCCGGATCTAAGTAAAAAAATGAACACATCTAACAGTTTTATTGTACTGGAGAAAAACCCTTGGGAGGTGCTGATTTCCCCTGAGGAGAAGCAACCACAACATCCTGCCTTTGAGATTCCAGCCCCGGAAACAGGGACAAAGTAAAAAAATATCTCCTCCCAACTTGGAAACCCACCAGAAGGGGATAAAATTGAAGAGGATTTCGACGAAATGGAAATGGGAGATCTAGATTTGGATAGCATTGAAGAAGCATGCAGGAATAAGGAATTCCACTCTATCCCTGCTGAACAAATACAACTCCTAACAGAGGAAATATCGAAAGCTAAACCTACTCCAGGCCTAGGAATTGGACCCTTAAAACTTAAGGAGACAAAATGCAAACACAAAGAAGGAGGTACGAAGAGAGGAAGGAAGACCAACAGAGAGCAGATTGGGGAAGTAGGGGCTCAGTTAGTAGACTCAGGACAATATCCTACTATTCAAGCAACTCTTCTCTCTGTCAGATATATTTCCTAATGAAGATTCTATCATGGAATATCAGAGGGATCAATGGTCCTCAAAAGATCAAAACTCTTAAAAAAAATCCTTATGGAGAAACCCTCAATAGTCTTCTTACAAGAAACAAAGTGCTCTGAGGATCAACTGGTAATTAAAGCGAGGACGCTCTGGAAAAAGTGCAAGATAGTGGTTATAGATGCTGTTGGACACACTGGAGGTTTGGTGATCCTCTGGGATTCCATCTAGGTGTCTCTTGATAATTTTGTATCGACGACCTTTAGTCTTTCAGCTGAATTTCACATCCTTGGAACAACTGCTAGAGGTATTATTACGAATGTGTATGGCCCTAGTATTTTTCCACAAAAAAGAAACTTCATAAATAGTTTGATCAGTTTGAGGAGGTCTTTTGAAGGACTCCATTGGATCATAGGAGGCGATTTTAATCTAATCCGCTCTTTGTCGGAGAAGAAAGGAGGTAGAAGAGTTCTTACTCAAGAAAGTACTATGTTTGATGATTTCATTGATGCGAACCACCTGGTAGACATTGGCTTTGAAAGAAGGAAGTATACTTGGAATAACAGAATAGGAGGGGATCACCATGTAGCTACACGACTTGACAGGTTTCTAATATCAGAAAGTATTATGTTATTTGGTGGGACTCTGGCCTCTCACCCTCTAGCTTCGACAGGTTCTGACCACTGGTCGATTAATGTTATTTGGAGTAACATTGGGCTCAGAATGACAAAGCCTTTATGTTTTGAGAAGTTCTGGCTTTCTCATCAGGGTTTCCATGCTCAAATGGAGACTTGGTGGCAAACAATCATCCCTCCTAACGGCAGTAAGATGTATCAATTCCAACAAAAATTGAAGCTAATAAAACAGAAATTGAAACATTGGAATAAAGATGTCTTCAGTAACATATTACTAGAAAAGGATAAATTAGAACATCAAATGGACAAAATTCACGAAACCATCATGATGGAGGGACTCACAGATGATCTCCACTCAAAGGAAACGATTGTTTCCAATCAGCTTCAGGAACGAGAAAAAACAAGAAGAACTCATCTGGAAACAAAAATATCGGAATCAGCGGTTAAAGGACGGGGATAAAAATACAAAGTTCTTCCACCGTGCTACCATTTAGTCAAGGCACTATAATCTAATAAACAATTTAAAGAGCCACAGTGGCCAAGTTGTGGATACCCATGAACACATTGAAAAGGAGATGATTTTCCATTTCAAGTCTTTGCTTACTGAACCTAATATCGATAGAACTGAAGCCATTAGGGAAATCAAAAGAGTTATCCCTAGGTTGGTTACTATAGAGCAGAATGAGATGATCATAATACCTATCGATCTTCATGAAGCGGAGGGAGCAATCAATCAAATGGAGGATGGAAAATCCCCCGGAACTGATGGTTTTACTACCAATTTCTTTCACTACTTTTGGAACTTGATTAAGATTGAGGCTGGGAAGTTGTGGGGGATTCAAGGAGAATGAAGGAAGTCGTCCCGGTGCTCAACTCAACCTTCCTAACCATGATTCCAAAAATTGCAATGGCTGACAGCCCTGAGATGTTTCGACCTATTTCACTGTGCAACATCATTTACAAAATCATCACTAAGGTCCTCAAAAACCATCTCAAACCCCTCCTTCCTACTATAATATCCCTTGATATTGTTGACAGATATGAAGCATGGAGAAGGGAGGGCTGGGCTGGTGCAAGGTAATGATACCCAATTATGAGACGTTAGTTGCAATGACATGCTGGAAAAACAAAAATATTATCATTAAAATGAATTATTAGAGGTACCTAGAAATTTTTTTCGAATTAGGTGTAAGAAGATGAAACATAGAATGACGGATGAACCTCCGGAATATATAACTTTTATTTATGGAAACGTGGTATAACCACCCCAAAATGTCATTATTTTAAGATTGGTATGTTATTTTTTCTCTAAAACATAATGCAAATGTTTTAGTTGAGCCACCTGCTTGTTATGTATATTGTCAATTGATGAGGAAAAAAATATGTACAGGCATAGGCAACAGACAAATCTTGTGCGGCGCTATTTTTCCAAAATTTTAAAAGTTAATTTTATATATTTTTTAAATTATGAAAGTCAGTGAAGCCCTAAAACGACATGGTCAAGTGTTGGGCCACCATATCATGGTTTGAACCCAATCAATTTTTTTTTTTAACTTGTAGGTATTCTTGTACTCTTGTGTGGGTTCTTTTCCTTTCTCGAAATAAGTAAGCCAATCAAAAGTTATAGGCCAAATAAACGACCTATGTTTTTTAAAAATTTGACATGAGTGCAGTTAAAAATGAATTAAAAATAGAAAAAAATAACAGATCTATTCAAAAAATATATAATTAGAATCTGCACACAGAGCTCGACAAGTGTGTGCAATTTCATCAGTAGTGCACAAGTGGAGCATATGCGGAACTAAGCGTGAAAAACATGAAGTTATAGAAATTGCTGTGTTCTGCCACAAATCAGACCAAATCAGATAGAGCCTCAAGGTTTGGCAAAATCCGAAGCTAATACCAAACCTGCAAGGGCACCAAAAAAAAATTGAATCCAGTCACGCGTGCGCGCAAATACGCACACACGCAGATGCGTGCACACATGTCTAGGAGCGCGCACGCGTATCAGAGAGCGCGCACGCGTTGTTCAATTTTATGATTCAAGGGGATACATAAAGTTGACAAAGTAAATTAAAGAAAACATACAAAGGGATACGTAAAGTTGACAAATGAAATTAAAGAAAACATACAAAGGGATACGTAAAGTTGACAAATGAAATTAAAGAAAACATACAAAGGGATACGTAAAGTTGACAAATGAAATTAAAGAAAACATATAATTTGTAGTGAAAAAATAATAGGTTGGTAATAAACTACACTTGTGTCGTCCATTGTCAGCTGCACTTCAAGCTTGAAGGTGGTAGCCTTGGGACTAGACATAGGTCGCAGGTTTGAATCTTCTCAGTTCAGTTCGATGATGAACAAGATGATGATGATGGAGATGTTGATGAGGAAGGGGGAGATGAAAATGATGATGAAGAGGAGGACGACGATGATGATGATCAGGATGATGATGAGGATGATGATGAGGATGATGATGATGATGATGGTGATAAGGATGATGATGATGATGGTGATGATGATGACGATGGTGATGCAGATGATGATGATGATGAAGATGATGATGATGATGGAGATGTTGATGATGAAGGGGGAGATGACAACGATGATGAAGATGAGAACGATGATGATGATGGTGAGGATGATGATGATGATGGTGATGATGAAGAGGAGGATGATGATGATGATGAGGATGATGATGGTGATGAGGATGATGATGGTGATGATGATGATGATGATGGTGATAAAGATGTTGGTGATGATGACGATGGTGATGAAGATGATGATGATGATGATGATGATGATGGTGATGAGGATGATGGTGATTATGGTGATGATGATGAAGACGATGATGATGATGATGATGATCATCGTCTTCATCATCATCACCATAATCACCATCATCCTCATCACCATCATCATCATCATCATCATCATCATCATCATCCTCATCCTCATCCTCATCATCATCGTCTTCCTCTTCATCATCACCATCATTATCATCATCCTCACCGTCATCATCATCATCCTCATCATCATCCTCATCATCCTCATCATCGTTCTCCTCTTCATCATCATCACCATCATTCTCCTCTTCATCATCATCACCATCATCACCATCATCATAATCCTCATCATCTTTGTCTTCCTCTTCATCATCACCATCATCATCATAATCCTCACCATCATCATCATCATCCTCATCATCATCATCACCGTTCTCCTCTTCATCATCATTGTCATCCTCAACATCTTCATCATCATCACCATCATCATCACCATCATCATCTCCATCATCATCATCATCAACATCTTCATCATCATTGTCATCTCCCCCTTCCTCATCAACATCGACATCTCGATCATCATCATCATCATCATCATCCTCATCATCGTCCTCCTCTTCATCATCATTGTCATCTCCCCCTTCTTCATCAACATATCCATCATCATTATATTCTTCATCATCATCAACATGATGATGATGATGATGATGAGGATGATGGTGACGATGACGACGATGATGATGAGGATGATGATGACGACGATGATGATGAGGATGACGGTGATGAGGATGATGATGGTGAGGATGATGATGATGATGGTGATGGTGATGATGATGATGACGGTGATGATGATGATGTTGATGAGGATGATGATGATGATGATGGAGATGTTGATGGGGAAGGGGGGGATGACAATGATGATGAAGAGGAGGACGATGATGATGATGATGAGGATGATGGTGATGAGGATGATGATGGTGAGGATGATGATGATGATGGTGATGATGATGATAATGACGGTGTTGATGATGATGGTGATGAGGATGATGATGATGATGGTGATGATGATGATGATGATGACGATGATGATGATGATGGGATGATGAAGAGGAGGACTATGATGATGAGGATGATGATGATGATGACGGTGATGGTGATGATGATGATGATGATGATGATGATGATGATGATGATGACGATGGTGATGATGATGACGATGGTGATGATGATGACGATGGTGATGACGATGATGATGATGATGGAGATGTTGATGAGGAAGGGGGAGATGACAATAATGATGAAGATGAGAACGATGATGAGGATGATGAGGATGATGATGATGATGGTGAGGATGACGATGATGATGATGGTGATGATGATGATGATGATGATGATGGTGATGAGGATGATGGTGATGAGGATGATGATGATGATGATGATGATGATGATGATGATGATGATGATGAAGATGTTGATGATGACGACGATGGTGATGAAGATGATGATGACAATGATGATGATGATGATGAAGATGATGATCACGATGATGATGATGATGATGATCATCATCATCTTCATCATCATCACCATCATCCTCATCACCACCATCGTCATCATCATTATCATCATCATCATGTCATCATCATCACCATCATCATCATCATCCTCATCACCATCATCCTCATCCTCATCATCATCGTCTTCCTCTTCATCATCACCATCATCATCATCATCCTCATCATCATCATCATCGTCGTTCTCCTCTTCATCAT
>BSBM01000506.1:3307500-3527500 GCA_027924585.1 Larix kaempferi
CAACAAAAACATGTGCATTATGTTTGAGAAAAAAAATAACATACCAATCTTCGAATAATCACATTTTGGGGTGGTTATACCACTTTTCCATAAATAAAAGTTATATATTCCAGGAGGTAATCCATTTTTCTACATTTCATCTTTTTACAACTAATCCAAAAAAGTTTTGTAGGTACCTCTAATAATTAATTTTAATGAAAATATTTCTGTTTTTCCAAAATGCCATTGCAACTAACGTGTCATAATTAGGTATCATTACTTTGCACCAGCCCCAATGTCCTTTGAGACCAACTTTAGCTTATTGGATCTTAAAAAGATAATGAGTCACTTGGTTTTTTCTAAAATTTTATTTCTATGCTTGCAAATCTTTAAGAAAAGAATTCCTAAATTAACATAGTTGTGATGAGTTAAAGGGTTATAAAGGACAGTATTGTAGCGAATATTTTGAAATTGTAGGCTAATGTAGGTGTACGTAGGACATTTGATGAGAAAGTGATTTTCATCTTCAACCTTCTTGGTGTCACAAGGATGAAAAATTCTTTCATTGGACTAGCATTACCTTGTTTCAGTATGTAGCTTGTGAGAGTTTGTACTTATTTTAGCAATGTTGATTTTTTTCTTTAAGCTCATTAAAACATATAAATACTTTATATTATATGTAATAATAATAATAATAATAGTAGTAGTAGTAGTAATATATACTAATACTAATAATAATATATCATTAATATGTAACATATAATGGAAATAGAAATTACTATATTTATATATAATTATAATGGAAATATTATATCTATCTATATACATAAAGTAATGGAAGTATGATACACATAATAATAGATATATACAATAAATAATAGAATTATTAATAATATGAAATATTTCAAATATATTTAACACCTATAAGATAATTTTACTAAGACCTTGATCAAATATAAACATGACACATTTTCTTATAAAATTGATTTTAGTCCTATATTTTCTCTAATTGGTTTCCTTGGCTTAGAGGTCTTGTTAACTAGAGATCTTGATAACTAATGGGGATTGAAATCAATACACTTATGAATATTTCATGTGGAGGTTAAGATCTTTTGGAAAAATTTAATGACCTTTTAATTAGGGATTTAAATGCTTCAATCTCAACCAAAAAAGAGAGACCTTTTAAGTCCATATGTGAAGGTGATCCCATGGTTGTCTCCCCATGAAATGTAATTGTTCAAGGACAAGTTCGTCCAAAGGCTAGTTTATGCAAATACATACCCTTCGAAATGGTGGCAACGATTTGCATGGATGATGCTATGATCTTAATGGTTAGAGAAACCCTAGCCATGGGATGATCGTGCTCTCCTCCCGCTCTTCCTTTCTTCCTCGTCACTGTTATTTTTTTAATATTTATATTATTATTGTTTTATTAATATTTATATATTTCCATTAATAATGAGATAATTATTTTCAATTTTTTTATTAGTTTTTAATATTATATTAATTTAAAAATAATATTATTATTTATGAAAATAAAAAATAAATAAAATTTGAAAATAAATTTAATTTAAAAAGAAAATCAAATTTAAGTGAAATACGTAAAATAAATATCACACATTATTATTCCTATAAAAAAATCCACATCATAAATGATATTCATAAATCTTAAAAATTAATGTGATATTAATGTCTTAAATGGAAAATAAAAAATATATATAAATAAATTTTATAAGGTACTTCAATGTCACGGAGTGAGCCAATAGAGTTCAATAATATCCAAAGTCAACATCATCATCACAATAAATAAATCAAATGATATTTGGCTTATTTATAAGACAATAAATAAGTAAATTTGTAATGTTTTTATATCTAAGAATGTTAATAATGTAATAGGTAAATATGACACAAGGTGGTTAGTCCATGTCAAATATAAAAATTGAGAAAATAAGAATGTTAATAATGTAATAGGTAAATATGACACAAGGTGGTTAGTCCATGTCAAATATAAAAATTGAGAAAATAAATGTCATAGATTGAATATAAAAATTGAGGAAGTAAGAAGAAATAATAAGAACATAAAAAACTTATAAAACTTGTCACATCAATTACATATTTGTCTTCATATAAACATTAACATAAAAATATATAGATTGATCACATCAAAATCACAATATCAAAATATCATATGGGAAGTAACAACAATTTTTGTTTTGTTTTTTAGCACACAAAAATCAACAATGACATGTAAAAGTGGTTGCATGGCATTCTTAGAAAATTCCATATTAAATTGTTTTTATATTTATTTTTTATGGTTTAAACATTAGGTCACACTTGTAGGGATTTATTTCTCATAGATAACCTCTTTGACCAATGAAATAATTGAATGACTAAAATTTAAAAATTCTGAAAATTATTTTTAATTTAAAGAAATCAATTTAAAAAATTATATTTCATAAACATTGGAAAACTTTATCAAAATTTCTAACATAAAATTGAATTGATGGTAAATCAAAACACTTTGACTTACAAGTAAAAAATATAGTCCATGATTTGACATGGAATAATAATATGGAGGTCACAATACATTCTAATATAGCTCCGCATAAATAAATATTCAAGATAATTAGAAATTCAAAATATCTTGGAGGTTAAAACTATTAATTTGATACTAAGGAGATGTCTAAGGTAGACCAAAGCTCATTTTGAAAGTTGTTTCTTAGTTAAGTAATAGTAGGAGGTCTACTTGTTACATTCAATTGAATTCAATGATTACATCTTTTGAAGGTTGATGAATGTTTTTGTATTTGAAATTTTTAAGCATTTTTGAAATTTGAATACAATAATTTTGTTGAAGATTTGAACAACCATTTATTTGAACTTTGCATTTATCAAATATTAAGAAATATCAAATCTTTTAAAATGTAAATTTTTTGTATTATTTAAGCTGGATTTAAACATAAATGTAAATGAACTGAAAAGTAACTATATTTCTATATGAATATCATATTTATAATATTTTTATTTTTAATGTCTCTATATAATAATATATAATAATTTGTATATTATATTTACATATAAATCTCATATATATATATATATATATATAATTTTTTTATTAATCTATTATATTATTATTAATTATTATAATTTAATATGATAAATATATTGTCACTTAACTTGTGAGTTTTAAAAATCAGTATAAATTCATCTTAAACCTGCATCTATCAAGCATCCGGAGGGATCCAATTTCTTGAAGTGTATATCTTTTTTAAATTTAAACTCAAGAAATTTGATCTCTCTTGATTAATAGATCCGGATTTAAGTTTTAAGTTTTTATTTTATAAACTAACATCTATTTTTTAATTACTTTTCATTATATTTTATTTTATGAGTCAACATGGATTTTTTTAAATACTTTCCATAATTTTTTATTTTATGAGCGGACATGAATATTTTTACAACATCTCCCCATACTAAACTGTAAAGCACCAAGACTCCAAATACAATATATGAATAAATATATAATATTATATATGAATCAATATTTAAACTTTTGTTCATGAGTTTGAAAAGGATGAATGTAGCAGAAATCTCTACATGTTAAAATGAAACGAGGCATGATGTTAGTTTGCATCTACTTGTGCAGGAATATATGGATTTAGTTGAATTTTTGCAGATTCATGGCGGAGTTATAACCCTTAGTTGTTCATCGTTGTTCAGTCTAATACATATAACGCAGACAATTCTTCAGTCCAACTCATATAACGCAGACAAAAGGACTAAAACAAGATATTAATGTGTACAGAGTTTTAAAGATGATATTATTTATAACGCAGACAAAAGGACTGAAACAAGATATTAATGTGTACAGAGTTTTAAAGATGATATTATTTGTTGGGTGGTAAAGTATCAAAAAAACATCTCAGATCAAAATTGGAGTTTAAAACCATCATCAACCAGGTTAGTTATTTTTAAGAGTGTAATAAAAACTTTGTTTTAACTTTCTTTATTATTATAGAATTTTAACCTGAAACTTTGTTTAACCCATTTTTAAACTACAGGATATATATGAAAAGTGTATATCAGCCTGGAGAGCCATGGCAACGTTAGATTTCCATACAAAGAGAATTTCCACATCTTACTGACATCAAATACAAAGGACAGTTGCAGACACTCGATTGAAGCATACAAACAATAACGGCGTGCCCGTCTAGACACAGACGACCCCATCTGAAAACAAAAAAGACATTACAGTCATACAGACAGCCTGTGGATACCCAACAAAGGAAACCCAGCAAAAATGTGGTCTACAATCACTCAGTGCAGCTGCCTATAAAATATCAAATCTTAAAAAGTTGGCGATGAACAGACGCACCCACATGGGCGACGTCAGACGCATGCAGAGGTGAAAGTATCAGGTCATACCATTCAATTTCATCGTATATTTTAATTTTGTACTTAACATAGACAGACACCTCTGCCCGCCTCCAACTCACTGTCTATTGTCTGTCTTCTTGGTGTCGCCATTAATCCCGATTTTCTAACCCTGGAGAGCTGTCATCTTCTTCTTTTGATTGTTTCTGTTTCTTTTAATTGTTTCTGTGTCTTAATCGCACAACTCCGCTTCTGCTGTTAATTAATTGCATGTGCTTTTCCTGCTAAGGAAGAAATCAGTTAGTCCAGACTCCATTCATTAACCTGGCTGTCCGTCTGTGTTCTGTAATTGACCTAGCTGTCCGCCTGTATTCTGGATTGTTCATAAAATATGCTATTAATACTTCTATCACATTACTGAGCATTGTCTGACATAATGGTTCTTTATCTATAAAGCTAAATGTACCATAAACTGTATGTCTGATTCAATAAGATTTTCTATTGAATGGGTGGTCCTTCGATAGTGATATATATGTATGAGATCCTACAAACATTTTGAGCTTTGAGTAGTTTGGGTTTACTTTGAATTGGAAATCGTTTTTTGGCTATATCTAGACTATTTATGGACAAATGGATTTGAAATCCATGTATACAGCTGTTGTTAGTACTGTTAAAGTATAGCTGTTATTGGTACTGTTAAAGTATAGCAAACATTTTATCTCTTAAAAACTTTATGATTTGAAAAGCTTGGTGTTTTGATTTGCTGGAAAGTTTATTTTTGTTTATCACCTCGCACCATTTAGCCATCAAATATAACAAGCACCATCATTCGATATGGATAACCACATATTTAGTCTGGCCACAAATAATGAAGATTACATTTTAAATATGATTTTTTTTAGATTTATCTTAATTTTGATTATAATAAGTATTACAAATTATTATACTTATAAATTATTTTAGAACAAATAATGAAGATCATGTTTAAAATAGATTTTTTTTAAAGATGTTTTTTAATTTTCAATATAATAAGTATTACAAATTAGTATATTATAAAAACTTTAGAATTTATTTTATATAATATCATAATTATTGTTGTTATTTTTCTTTTTAAGTTTGGTTTATAATATTTTAAAAATATAAAAAATTAATTGGTTTTCTTTAACATTTTATTTATATAATTAAAAAGATTGGATAAAAATTTTCTTAAATTTTTATAATTTTGAAAAGTTGTTATATGTTTTATCGTATGTCATCCTTTTAAATAAAATGTATACTAAAATGAATAATTTAGTTTTTTTGAAATTAGTTTATAATTTAGTTTTATTTTATGTCACTCTTTTATTGCATCGAGTGAAATGAGGTGCTCTACAGCCGAGTATGGGGGAGATGTTGTAACGTGTATGTAGCATTACATCTAATAAAACATAAAAAGTAATTTTTTTAATTAAAAAATAATTAAAAAAATTCATGTTGGCTCATAAAATAAAAAAATATAGAAAGTATTTAAAAAAAATCCATGTTGGTTCATAAAATAAAATATTATGAAAAGTAATTAAAAAATAGATGTTCGTTTATAAAATAAAAACTTTAAACTTAAACCCGGATCTATAAATCAAGAGAGATCAAATTTCTTGAGTTTAAATTAAGAAAAAAGAAATACACCTCAAGAAATTGGATTCCTCTCGATGTTTGATAGATACGGGTTTAAAATATAATTTAATAAAAGAATTATATTAAAAACTTTAATTAAAGATGATTTTTTAAAAGATGTGTTTATTAAATATAATATTAATTTTTGCCTTATAATGATTTAATACATTTAATTTAATTTTTATTTTTTTTTATTTTTTTTGAATTTCTGAATCTATTTAATAAAATTTAATTTCAATATTTTTGTAGATATATATATTTTTTAAATTAATATAATTAGTCTTAAAATTATATTCAATTTTTATACTTAAATTTATTTTTTAATTTTTTAAATATTATAACATGTGTTTACATCATTTAGTACTTTTAAGATAATTTTGTTTGCTATACAAAGAGAGATTGATAATTTAGAAAATCTTGAGATGAAGAGCAAGACTAAAGAAGTAGGAGCAAATGTAAATGACAATCTAACCCTAGATAGTCTAGAAGGTAAATTGGATATCAAACATGAAATAAATAAGCTCATCTATATCTCTACATCTAATGAGGGAAAAACTACTTAATAACTTACAAATTGAAATTACTTGTCTCACATATAAGCAAATAGGTTGAGAAAACTAATTGAGAATAAAGACAGGCTAATTCGAGTTAGGATTATCTCTAAATACCATAAATTTAACATATTTGGTAAAACCTCAAGTCTAACAGGATGAGGAATATTTATAAATGAAGATCTCATTCTAAAAGATCAAGCCAAACTAAGAAAGGAAGTTTAAAATGTAAAAGAAGCTAGGAAGGAAAGAAAACGGGCACTAATCATAAATAGAAAGGTTGGTATCTGAGATAGAGACCAAAAGGGTAATAATAAATAGAAATTTGGCATGTGCTAGACCCTCTCTTGGAACTATTGGAACTATCTGGGATTTCCATGGATTAGAGGTCATGGAAGAAGCAATCATGTCGCCAAGGCATTGGAGGCATAACTTGTCACATTAAATGAAGAACATTTCTGCTCGTGTTAGGCTTTATAAGAAATATCTGTTGAACCCGTACATATGGATGGAGATTACATATATTAATGCTAAAAAATATTTATAGCAATTTGTTATTTTGAGATAGATCAATTCTAGCTTTTTGAGAAGAACAATTTAGATAAAAATATTTCAAATAATGACCTTGAACATGATATTTATAGGTTAAGAAATGAATGAAATATCCTCTTAACAGGTGACTTTAATGCTTGAACAACTAGTAGCCAAGCTATTCTCTTAAGCAATGCTTCCAACCCTAATCCTCTATGGTTAGACGAAGACCTTGCTTTAGCCATCAACTAAAAAAGAAGTTCTGAAGATTTATGGGAAATGTTGTTTGGTTCTAAGCTAATCAAGCTCTAATTATTTGGAATGGTCTTATGAAATGGCCTAATTCTAGTTGAATGACTTTCATTCATGGGTTTGAAAGTAGTGTGGTTGACAATGTCATTTTTGATATCCCTTTAAACAACCAAATAATAAATTTTGACATTTTAAATGGCAATGACTTAGATCATCAACCTTTAATTGTAACTCTCAACTTTGTTATGCATTGTAGTCTCATAGAAACAAATTCTTAGAGTCAAAAGTACTTGATCTTCAACAAAATTAAAGATGATATTTTTCGAAATGATTTAAATAATATTATGTATCCCCTATCTTGTAGGAGCAATATATAAGACCTTTACAATAGTTTCTCTACAACCTTCTCCTCTTCCATTAACAAGTTCACATTGAATTGAAGTGTTGCATAAAAATAGAAATAGAAGGACCAACCCTTGGTATGACAAAGAGTGCCAAATCACAAGAAGAAAAATCAAAGAAGATATTGAGAAGTCCCTAAATGTTGACAAGATAAAGAAGTACAAATCTCTAATTAAAAGGAAAAAAAAGACACATATAAATAATAAGTGGGAGAATTTTTTACACCTCTCTAAGATGGATCCTAGCAAATTTTGGAGACAAATTCTAACTCGCAAAACTAAAGAGAATAATGGGCGCTCGCATGAAGATGATATCAAAAAGTGTTGCAATAGGAGCGTGCGAGCAATAAAAATCAAAAGCGCGCACAACTTTTGGTCCGACAATTACCAAACCTCCACTAACTCATCCATGTTGGCACAAAAGTGTGCATGCGTTATTAATGCGCATGCATTATTAAAAAAGCATGTGCTTTAAAAATGTGTTCGCATTTCTAAGAACGTGTGCGTGCTTTTAAGGATGTGAACATGCTTTTAAAAATGCAAGCACACTTTTATTACATAAATGAATAAAATCAATATTTTGGCCATAACTTTTGATATTGAACTCGGCTTTTGATGCTTCTAATACCATTGGAAAGGTATTTTCAAGATCTACAAATATGTAGTAATATGCTTTTCATGATTAAGCATTGTTTGTTTCCTTTAAAAAAAAAATCAATCTATGACTCTTTTTTCATTTTTTTCTTTTGGGAATAGTCAAGGGAGGGAGGGATACTAAGAGAGGGATGGAGAGGGAGTGGCCGGAGAGAGAGAGAGAGAGAGATGAAGAGAGAGGGATATATATATATATTTGAGAGAGAGAGAGAGAGAGAACATGCATGATGGATGGTGAGAGGGAGGGACTGAGGTTTGGAGAGGGAGAGAGAGAGAGAGGGTAGGGAGGAAGAGAGAGGGGGGAATTTATAGAGTGAGAGACAACAAATGAGAGAGAGAGAGAGAGAGAGAGAGAGAGAGAGAGAAGGACAAAGGTGGAGGTTAGGAAGAGATTGATGCAAGAGGGGAGGTAAGGATAAAGGGAGGATGAGGGAGAGAGAAATCAAGAGAGATAGGGGGTGAAGAGTGAGGGAGGGAAGGATGAAGGGAGTGTAGAATACCTAGTGAGGTAGGGAGGGAGTTAGAGGGATGAAGTGAGAGAGAGAGAGAGTGGGCAGAATAAGGTGTGGTTAAGAGAGATCTCAATGTAATGAGAGAGAGAAGGGGATAGGGAGGGTGGAATAGAGATTGAGGTAGGGAGGGAGTTAGAGGGATGGGGAGAGAGATAAATAGATATCAAGGCAGTTGAAAGGGGGTAAGGGAAAAATTGAGGGAGGGAGAAAGTAGAGGGGTGAGAATGAGGGGGAGGGAGTGAGGGGGAGGGATAGAGTGATGGAGGGATATAGAGAGGGAGGGAAGGAGCATGAGAATGTGTGTGTGTGTGTGTGTGTGAGAGAGAGAGAGAGAGAGAGAGAGAGAAAGAGAGAGGAGGAAGGGTCTCTGTGTGTGTGTGTGTGTGAGAGAGAGAGAGAGAGAGAGAGAGAGAGAGAGAGAGTAGGAGGAGGAAGGGTGTGTATGTGTGTGTGTGTGTGTGTGTGAGAGAGAGAGAGATTGGAGGTTAGGGGTTTACAGAGAGAGAAATTGGGGGTTAGGGGTTTATAGATAGAGGAAGACAAAAAGAGAGAGATTGGTGTCTAAGGGTTTAGAGAGAGAGAGAGGGAGAGATATTGGTAGTTAGGGGTTGAGAGAGAGAGAGATTAGGGGTTAAGGGTTTAGAGAGAGAGATATTGGAGGTTAGGGGTTTACAAAAAGAGAGTTTGGGGGTTAGGGGTTTAGAGAGATGGATATAGAAAGAGTGATATTGTTGGTTAGGGGTTTAGAGAGAGAGATTGGGGAGGGAGGGAGGGAGGGAGAGAGATGGAAGTAGGGAGAGATATTGGTAGTTAGGGGTTGAGAGAGAGAGAGAGATAAAGAGAAAGAGATTGGGGGTTAGCGGTTGAGAGAGAGAGAGAGAGAGAGAGAGAGATATTGGTAGTTAGGGGTTGAGAGAGAGAGAGATATTGGGGGGGGGAGGGAGGGAGCGGTATTGGTAGTTAGGGGTTGAGAGAGAGAGAGAAATATTGGGGGTTATGGGTTGAGAGAGAGAGAAAGATATATTGGAAGTTAGGGTTTACAAAGAGAGAGATTGAGGGTTAGGGGTTTAGAGAGATATGGAGATAGAAAGAGAGAGATTGGTGGTTAAGGGTTTAGAGAGAGAGAGAGAGAGAGAGAGAGGGATTGGGGGTTAGGGGTTTAGAGAGAGAGATTGGGGAGGGAGGGAGAGGGAGATATTAGTAGTTAGGGGTTGAGAGAGAGAGAGATATTGGGGTTTAGGAGTTCATATATATATATATATATATATATATATAGAGAGAGAGAGAGAGAGAGAGAGAGAGAGAGAGAGAGAGGTTAGGGGTTTAAATAGATAGAGAGGGGGGGATGAAAGGTGGGTGAGTTTGAGAGAAGGGGAGGGCGGGAGGGAGAGAGAGGGAGTGTGTGTGTGTGTGTGTGTGTGAGAGAGAGAGAGAGCGAGAGAGAGAGAAGGTGGGGGGAGGGAGGGAGAGGGAGCTGAAGGAATGGTGGGAAAGTGAGGGAGTGAGAGAGAGAGGGAGTAAGGGAGGGATAGAGATAAAATGATGGGGAGAGAAAGAGAGGAAGGGAAGGGGGGATATAGAGAGGTAAAGATAGTGGGATGGACGAAGGGAATGACTAAGGTAGTGTTGCAGCTGCAACTTGATGCTCAAAATTTTGTAAATTTGTAGGGGCCCTCCTTTATTTTGAATTTACTCAAATTTTTGTTTCATCTTTATCTGCTTACTTTTTCTTGACACATAGATTTTTTATTTTTTATTTATTTTTATTTTTATTATTTATTAATTTGTTTTTTGAAATCAAAATAAAATTGTTTTTTTGATTGGAAGAGTTATCTGTTTTCCGCCAAAACGGTCAGAGGAGTTATCTGTTTTCCACCTAAACAGTCGGAAGAGTTATCAGTTCTACGCTAAAACGATCGACGAGTACTATGGTTTGTTGCCATTTTTTGAGGAAGAAAACCTGTTTTGGAGCATAATTGTATTTTGCGCTGAAATAGTTGGATATGGTTGAGCTTGGAATTGATCAAAGAAAAATGAAAATTTGCACCGAAACGGTTAAACAATAGGCTAAATCAGAGAAAAATGACTTTTACACCGAAATGGTCGAAGCAAAACCATGTTTGCTTCTGAAACGTTTCAGCACATTAATAAGTTTTACCCGATCTTCACCAATTTGGCATTCCGCCGAATTTTGGAAAGAAATCAACCATGGCCTGAAGTTGTTCGGTGATGATAAGAAGGTACGGTGCCAAATAAAAAATGATCCGAAACGAATCAATGCCCAATGGAAAACTTGAAAAGAAGTTTTGGAACAGGGTTCGGCGCCAAATCAAAAGTACTCTGAAACATGATTGGTGCCAAAAAGACTTGCGCTCCAAAATCTTGATTCGAATAGCTTTGGTGTGAAAGAAGAAAACGCCCCGAAACGAGTGGTGGACCCCGTTCACACATGTATTGAGAAATATTTAATACGATGGATATACTTGTTTATATATGTAAAGGGATTTTCAAAAAAAAAATTGGTATTATTTTGCAATGACTTTTTTTTGGAAGTTATCACCTCACGACAGAAAGCACTCAACTTCATTGAGCATTGTATTTGGACCAATCTCTCACTGCCAAGTAGGTATTTTCATCCTTTTGTTTTATTTTTATGAAAACAACTTGTTCACCATTGTTAAAAGGAATTTGCAAACCTTCATTAGTGCCCTACTTATGTTTAAATTTGTGAAACTTGATACGGTATGAAGGAGGAATTAGTTTATTTTTATATGCATAAGCTTGAAAACTCTAGGGGTCATTTCCAGTTAGGAGTAGAAAATAAGGGCTTTGTTTTGATAGCCTCCAGTGGTGTTGAATGTAGAGTATCCTTAACCAGAACATTTTAGGGATTTCCCGTAATGCGTCCGCTGTGGGCCGTCACTATCTCCAGAACCTGCACATTCTAGACTTGAGCTTTTGGAGTTGGGACCTCTGGGAAATGGAATGAAGGGGTTGTGTTTTTCTTACACTTACCAAGAAATTCTGAGTTCATAAGTAACTAGGGCAGTTCCTCAAGCCTTTCGAAACCTTGAATCCCCGTGTTAGATACGTTCCTCAGGCCACTCAAACAAGTGAAACATATGGTTTTGATTGAAGAGAGAGTCTCGGTATTGCATCATTTTTTAACAATGGCATGCTACATCATTAATATACCCCGTTAATAAGTCTTTTCCGTGAAACCTTGGTTAAACTGATTTTTTGTTTGGAATCCTCATAGCTACTAAGTCTTGTTCTCAAATGAAATCTAACCAGTAATATAATAAGATGATGAAGAGACTGTCCATGATTCTATATGGAAATTGAAGGCACAGCTGCGATTTTGTTTAAATCTGTTCTTACTTTTGGCTAATGATGCATTGGATAATAAGGTTTACTTCACATAAAGACCCATTCATACATTGTTTATTGCATATGGGCTTTCACTTTTGAACTAGAACGCCGATTTCCAATACTATGATAAACCATAACTAGCAGAGCGGAAGAATTAAATGTACACCATATTTTCGAGTTCATCAAGACAGCTATTCAGAACCAAACATAGTTGACATTATAGAAGTATGAATCTCCTGTTTTAGTTCTTTTGTAAAGAATACTGACAAAGCATACACCTGCAATTCATTTTCAGAATATTATGCTCATTATCATTTTTGCTTGAAATTATTGCATTTACACTTGATTTCTGTACATTAACTTTCTTTTCACCTCAGGACTCAGTAATTTGATTTTTTTTAAATTCATATCATTATGACATTTTTCTTATGATGAATGTCGGCTCCTTGTATATATATATATATATATATATATATATAACCAAGCACATGTGGACTCAAATTTAAATTGGTTAGATTTTAAAATACATTTATATAAATATACATCAAATTTCAATTCCAATTTTTATTAGGCATCCTTGTGTTTTAAATAAATGTTTAAAAATAACTAATTTACTTCATAGTCAATGAATGAATGCAATTTTTTCCTATTTATAGGATTTATGTGTATGCCAATGATTGTGATGAAAAATATATTGGATTATGTATTGTTAATTTAATAATAAAACAAACATTAGTTTTGTGATAATTGGAAATTAATTATTAATTGAGTAAATTGCAAGTATTTTACTTTATATTTAATTAATAAATAAATGTAAGTTTTGCATATTTGTAGGATTTTTGTTGGCACTTTTATGATTAAATTTGGATAAATAACTATTTTACTTTATAGTGAATGAATGAATACAATTTTTGCTTATTTATAGGATTTATGTGTTATCTTTTACGATTCCAATTAGAATAATTGACAAGTGAAAATTGATGCTCCGTTTCTAAAGTCAACCCAATGATAAATAATGAAAATTTACCCAAAGAAGCTTATCAAACATATTATAATGCACTACATTATGTCTTTCCATCTGTTTGATTGAATAAGATATGTGAAATAGGAAATACTCAAGTTGCTAGATGCATATGGTATATGATTATTTATTATTGTTAGTGTTAACTGTTCCATATTAAATATATTGGAAATTGAATGATGAAAAGTGTGTAAATCTACTGTTGTTGTTGGAACATATTACAACTTTATATAGAATGCCAATTTTTTTTAAATTTTTCCAAGAAAATAGTTTTTATCGGTTTTAAGATTAAATATTTTTATTTATATTTATTTCTTATAAATCTATGAATTTTTCAAATCTATTAATGGACAAGTGCATAGTGCATTTTGAAAGCAATCAGAATTAACATCCATACAAAATCTAGAACTCCACTATACATGATATGAGAAATTTAAATCCATTATAAGTAATAAGCTATCTCCCCCCTATTTCTCATTTCCAGTTTCTCGTTTCTGGTAACAATATAGCTCTTAACCACATTTATTAAACTTAGTTTCTAGTTTTGTCTCATTTCCAATTTCTTGTTTCTGGTAACATAGCTATTAACCGCTTAGTTTCTGGTCTCATTTCCAGTTTCTCGTAGCATAGCTCTTAACAACCTTTGTTTGGAACAAGAGCCTAACAACTTAGGAAACTAAAAGCATTAAGCGTCCAGACACTCCAAAATAAAAATGTTGCATTCTCCATTGTCTTAAAACATATAAAATCAATCTAAAATAGAATTTTAAGACCCAATAATGGTGTTTGTCTTTAAAAAACGTCTCAAACATCCCCACCGTGTATAGTGAATAAAAATGCTCCGTTCTCAAATATTATTTTCGATAGACTGTGGAGTCTATTAATGCAGTTCCAACACCGGAAACATTCAAGATTACCATAAACATTCAAGATTACCTTAAACTTCCCATCATCCTTCAAACGTTATGCATACCGTTCCAATAAATCTTGCTTAAAGCATCTTTATGGTGAATTACCGTTCTCAAAATTTGATGGTTGAATACTTAACTCCATATTTATGGTTGAAGATCCTCCCTGCATACCTTGGCCATGTGATTCCTGCGTCGTCAGAGGACTAAGCGTTTGGTCGTTTACTGCCCACCGTTCAATTGTCGTGAAAATGATCCTTATGATCCTTACGGTATCAAATGCTGGTACAGAATGTCTTTGTATGACGAAGAGAGAAGAACAAATTACAAGAAAAATTCAAATATCTTCCCATTGTATTCAACACCTCAGCAATTTGCTAATTCAATTCTACTCTTTACAGGCAATTAGGTTAGAAATTAAATGCCATTTTCAGACAGTAGAATTTACTTGAATGCAGCAAAAGAGCCGGGAAAATCCAATAGAGTTATGTCAGATATTAAATGTTTTGTTCCACTTCACATGGGTTGCGCACTTCCTGAATTTCCATTACAGATGGGAATTTAAATTCACTGTTCAAGACGTACAACATTAAAAGCAAATTTTGTTGTAAATGATCAAGAATTGAACACAAGCATTCAATTATACCACGTTGTCGACACAAAATATTTGCTCTTTTTAGAAAGGGTCCTATGGCTGGCGCCATCCCGTCCCCATTCCATCTATGATCCATACATTGTTGGATTGGAAAGGCTGTCCAAACATCTTCTTCACTTAGGATGAGGCTCAGATGATAGAGGTAATATTAGAGGTAATAGCAGCGGTATGTTTACATTAATCTAGGTGCATTTCACTGTGTTACTAATTGTAAATAAAATTTATTCTAACATTTTCTTTAAACTGTTTTATTAATTTGTTTAATGAAATTATTTAATTATTATTGTATATTATATATTTTGGAGATATTGACACCTATGATGGGAAGGGGCCTCCACCGATAGCATATGAGGATATGGATGATCTTGAGGAAGTGCCTCATTTGCCCAAACCCGGCCTGCGATGTAGGGCAGATGCTAGATTCTGATTGTACGTGGCAGATCAGTTATCCACATTGTTGGCTAGAGAGGGAGTCCAGCCTTTCTGGGTTCAAGAGTTCCTACGAGGCCCCGAGGTATAGTAGAGATAGGAAGGATTATTCTTCTTTATATGAGGAGTTTGATGCATCATATCATTGGTGCAGCCAACATTTTATCTAGGAGGGATGGCCATGGTAATCATATTCATCTACTTCTTCTAACGAGGGTGGTGATCCTCTTCCTTTACCTCCTCTTTCTCATCATCAAGATTATCGACCATCATTTTCTTGACCACCTCCTCTTCCTCATCGTGATGAACGACCATTATTTTCTCCTCCACCCCTAGTCGACCCACCACCATCTTCGGATCATCCATAGGTCAACTGACCACCTTCTCCTCCTCAGCAATTTGACCATCCACTATCTCGTAATCCACTCGTCTCACTTCTAGATAGGATGGTCACAACGAGTGAGATTGATCTTTCTTGGAGATATCTATAATGCTTTCTAGTCTATTTTTTTCCCAGCAGAGGTAGTGATGCCTCTACCTCTACTAGTGGAGGTATCAATGCCTCTGGCTATGTTGGAAAAGGTACGAATGCTTTTGGTTCTGAGGTAGACCAACTATCTCATAGCATGTATTGGTCTTGATATATATATATATATATATATTTTCATGTTGATGTTGTTGTTTATTTATATGTTGATGTTGATGTGTATGTGCCATGTTAGATATGTTTGTTAGATGTGTGTGATGGTTATGTTAGATAATGTTTGTGTTTTCTTAGATTCTTTTATTAGATTTGTGTGTTAGTTGATGCTTAAATATGTTAAATTTATATGTTAGATGATGTTTATGTTTGCTAGGTAGTGATGATTATGATGATTTTATGTTAGATGATTTTAGGTGATTTTAGATGTAGTAACTTGATATGTATCTTTGATAATGTTAGGTGATATTAGATGTGTATGCTAGATGCGTATTGTTAGATGTGTATTACAAAAATTCTTCCAATTTAATATTTTGTCTAAACATCATCCACATTAAATTGTGAAAAACATAATGCATATTTATTTTGAAAAATTGTGAGAGCTATTTATTAAAAAACTTCAATAATAACTTCTTCCTTACAATGCAATTACTATCATATTGTTATAATTAATGTAAACAATTCCGTGAACTTATATTATAAAATAAAATAGAGAAAGATTTGACACCTAATATCTTAATTATATTTAAATTAATTAATTTTAAAAGCTATTTTAATAATAGAATGTAATTCATTCCCCATAACAAATTTATTTATACTAAGTTATGATAAAATTATAGTTAAGTTTTTATGTTATCAACAAGTTCAAGTAACTTGTGATTTGAGAAACAATGGATGATAATGTGTTAAGGACATGGTTTCCATATTCGATTCACACAAAAATAGATTGCAAGAAATAATTGCGAGTCAAAGTGAAAAATTGCGAGTTGTTGCAAAATATGTTTGGGGAGGACGAAACTATTTCATTGATCCAAGATGCACCAAAAATTCTCGGCAAGAAGGTCACAACTCCTCTA
Organism: Larix kaempferi; assembly: GCA_027924585.1. Classification (NCBI taxonomy): domain Eukaryota; kingdom Viridiplantae; phylum Streptophyta; class Pinopsida; order Pinales; family Pinaceae; genus Larix; species Larix kaempferi. The sequence continues at coordinate 3,324,353 of BSBM01000506.1, forward strand.
ATTAAGAAGCATGTGTCGTGAAGAAGAATTAAGCTGTGTTGTGTTAAATTCATATAAAAAAAATATGCCATGGAAATGGTTGAAGTAATACGTATAAAAAATCATCTATGTTTTGCAATTACGATATATGTAATTACTCAATTCTTTCTGTAATTTATAAATAGTCTATTTTGCTCATTTTTCTTTTCTTTTTTCTCTTCGCATTCCAATGTTTTGTTTTGTTTTTTCTCTTCGCATTTCAATGTTTTATTTTATGTGGATGTAAATTTTTGTTAGATTATTTATAATAAAAATGGTTAGATAATGTTTATCTTGAATGTTTTGTTAATAGTAAAATTAAATTTCATATAGATTTTGATATTTTCAACCTTGATCTTTGAATAAAAATAATCACTAATCATAAAAATAATCACTAGTCATATATATTTGTCAATATTTTGATCACTAGTGAGTGGTTAATAGCATAATATTCATAAAGGTTGTTGTATTAAAGACATGCTTATGTTCTTTTACTCATATATATGTACAAATTTCTTTGTGTCATAGGTGCATGCACAATACATGAATTTTTTTTAGCGCCCCCATACCGAATTTATAATTATGGAAACCTTATGAAAGAGACTTGTGATGAAATGGTAACAATTAAAGCTGTTGAACAACTAATTTTGACTATCGGATGAGTGCAAATTTATGTAACCTTGCATTATTAACTAGAGTAATTTTGACTATTGGATGAGTGCAAATTTATGTAACCTTGCATTATTAACTAGAGTAATTTTGACTATTGGATGAGTGCAAATTTATGTAACCTTACATTATTAACTAGAGAAAATAATTGTAGGCTCCATTAATTTGAATTGATCTTATATGAGCTACATGCATCCATTTTGGATAACCCCTTCTGCTCTTATTTTGAAATATAAAAATGGATTATGGAGTTTAAAAAAAATAGGGTTTAGGATTTAGATTGAATAAATCAACATAATCATTATATTCATTGTTGATAGTACGAGGTATCCCACATAGATCATTGCATCCATTCATTCTTTTCCATTTTATCAAAATGTCTCTTCAACCTATAGAAGCTTAGATTTGATACCATAGCAACCATAATTCATTGATTTTTTATAAGGGGATTCCCTATCACAACAAATTGGTCATGTTTTCACTATATTTGTCAACCACTCTCCTCTTTCCTCACCTCAACTATAGTTTAAAGGAGATAGGTATGGGATATCAAGAATAAATTCATGCGACCATGTCTTTTCAAAATCTTCTTCTTTTCATGTCCAACAAAATTACTTTATTACTTGCACACTTTCAATGTGGGTTCTCATTGTTCTTATCCTAAGTGTTATCCAATTAACAAGAACACGTGAGAAGCAATTGATGAGTACACTCATTAGACAAAATATATAAATTAATCCTATACAATAGGTATTATTAGAATAAACTAATGTTTAACTGATTGCATGCTAATTGCGCAATTTAGTCCAAAGTATTTGTTTAGCGTTGCAGAGGAATCGGGTTTGTTGTAACATAGAATGTTCAGGGGGAATATATGCAAATTTATTCACATTAGAGTCTATTTTTCATGTTCAGAGAAGTAGTAGGGAAGGACCCCCATAGACGACCTTTATGAGCCAAGTGGTTCCTAGTGTTTAATCTCATTCATTCATGGAAAAATTCATACGCGGGAGGTAATCAAGGATGTTACTCTATGAATGGTGTGGATTTAATCGAGATATTTCCAACTTGTAACTATATCCATTCGCAGGAATAGAACATGTGTGGGAGGTAAATAGAAGGTATTCCCTTCTGAATGGCCATGATTAGACCACAGAAATTTTGGTGCTTAATCGTAGCCATTAGAGGGGATACACATGATCAAGAGGTGTCAAATTAAGAGTAATCGTGACATTTTTGCTTGTAATTTTCTTGACAAATATGCATTTTTGTATTTCATTTTCCTTTCTAACATTATTTCCATTGTCATTGAATTAGATAAATATCTACATAATTCTATTTGGACTTTGTCCAAGTCCACAAGAACACAAGAACATTTATGATTATTCTAGTTAGACTAAGCATAATTTTTATAACCAAATTGGTGTGTATTGGTGCAAAGGTCATTCTTGGTAATACTAGCATTTCTTCAAAAGGTGTCAACGTACTTACAATTTCTAATTGCTTGTTGTGATGGATATTTTATGGTGATGCAAAAGTAGCTTTTTTTTTGGCAAATAGCATTGTAGCATTGCTTTCATATTTGATCATCCAATGAAAGTACTTTTGATGCTTTATCAATACTCAAAGAATGAAATTTGAATATGATCTCATTGTCAAGTGCATGCATGTTTTTATGAGAGTGCATTCGTTCACAAATAACACATAAAAAGGTTGGCGTGTCTTGAATTATATCTAAATAGATTTCAATTTTTTTTCATTTCTTTTGCGTATTTTTTGTTTGTTTGACATGGAAAGCATATGTTTGTCCTTATTTTCTGTTTCGAATAGTGCAATCTTCTTAAATATTATATTTTGGGTTTTTCTACTTTTCTATCTCCAATAGATGTATCAATTACTTGTTCAAAGCATTGTAAATGAGATTTAATTTTTGTAGCTATTGTTACTCTACGCGGACAAATAATTTGTTTTCTATTTTGGTATCTTTTGCGATTGTGATCACAATTTTGTTCATTACCTATTACAGGGCTAGGTGAGACTTCTGCCATACTGTTTACTAGTTTACTGAAGCTTTTGATTTACATTCATTTATATTTTTGTGAGTAACAACATCTATTGTAGCAATAGATGCATTGGGACAATTATGTTCTAATTTACATTTGATCAATAAATGGAAGTGTGCATGAATGGAAGTGTGCATGAGAAGGCATAAAAGCATGACACATGAGCTACATTGTTTTTCAAGAAACATGTTGAGTTGAACATTAGACTAGGAGTTTGTGATTCAATTGTATAAAGGTATATATTTATGTTAAATATTTCACATAATCATTGAATTGCAAAATTATTGTTTTATATATTTCCTTCTTTTTATAAGATTGATAAATTGATCATGTATCCCTACCAACCAATTTGCAGTTGATCACCCCTAGTTAATGCCACTATAAAGAAGATATCTATTAAGGCACATTAATGCTCCCATATTATGTACAATAAATGCATTGCAAAAGGTTTGGGCTACACATTTCCTCAAAGAAGGCATATCAAACCTTAATGCCAATCTAAAAACAATATCAAACAATGAGTCATGGAAGTCACTGGAAATAAGTGATGCTATGTAAAATTGTTTTACTAAAAGTGTTTGTTTAATAGATGATACATTACTCTCAGTGCACAAAATTTATTCAACACATCACATGAAATACTTCTTTAAATTGAATACCATCCAATATGTAATGATTTATATAAAAAAAGTGGCTCAAAATTTCCACAATATGGGTTTTGAGCATTGAACAAGATGTTAGAGACATATCCAGAGTTTGTTTGATTGAAATTTAGGTATTTTTCATTTTTTATATGACCAAATAGACATTGGGACATCTAGCCATCTAGAGAACCACTTGACATAGAGAATATCACCCCATAGTCCAATTTTAGCATGTTGCCTCTCGCAATAAGCATGATAATGGTTCACTATTCCTTCTCGTATATAAAAAAATGTATAACATAAATGGATCAAAAGTGTGAGTGCATCAAACAAGAAATTCCCTTATTCATAAAGGAATTTTTACAATCGAAAGAAATCAAACTTGGATAGTATGTGGTCAGTTGGTCCAAAATTTGATTGAATCAGTGCAAAATCATTTAATGCATTTAGGATTAGTAATTCATTGATCATTTTTTTCTCTAGATCTAGGTTGACTATATTTGATAAGGGTGCATATAAAAAATATTCAATAAATAGATGTAGAATTGGAAAAAATACTACAACGTCAAATGATAATTTCATTAATTTTTTTTATTACTACTTTTTGAGAAAAATCTAGATATCATTAATTCCACTTCCAATGGCATGTGCAATGGCATAACACAAGGTGCATATGGAAAAGCTAGCTAGGATTGCAATTTTTTGTGCAAAGATAAATCAAAATATGCTAAAACAAACAAGTGCACTAGTATTAAAATAGTGAAAAATGTTATAATTCTAAAGCACATATCATATTAGAACTAGATTTGATTGGTGCAAATGCACTATCTCATTGATTGGAAAGCTTAATATGTAGACAAATGATAAACTATATTTCTTTGCAATAGAAACAAGCCAAATTTATATCTTTACAATTTAGTGCCTCAGTATATGGATAACATGACTATCTTGACACATGCAATTACCACCAATTATGGACCTAGTTGTTTTTAGATTTATTTAACTAGACAATAATAACTAATTTCTAATTTTCTCTTTGCTCTTAAATTTTATTAGCTTTTTGGCCTTAGCACTATTCTAATACATGTTTCAACACTTTTACTTTAGACCAACACTATATCTCCTTTTTTAGTTTCCTAATTCACTATTATGATATGTTGTTCAATGTAATAAAATGATATTATTTTATCTAATTAGCTTCGTGTCTTATTACAATGAAAAGACTATGAACTCTTGAGATATTGCACTTGTACACTATTTGAAATTTATTCCTATTAACAGATAATAGGGTGAGATTTGTATGGATGCTAGCCAATTTTTAAGATTCATCTATTAATCAAAAGTGCTAGTTTGTGTTTCCATCCCTATTCATGGTACAACTGATCCTTAAGCTCCACTACATTCATATTCTCAAGATTTTAAACATTTATATGTCTTATGAAAGCAATAGATAAGTTTCGAGAGGGATCTAAACCTTATTTAAAACGATAGGATGATAAACCCTTTGTTATAAGATCAACAACCAATGGAGTTAATATTCAAATTTGTACTACACCATTTGTTACAAAAACATTTTATGGAATAATTTATCATCTCTACAAAATAGTTGCATAAGTTTTGTTAAAAGAGTAATTCCAATCAAAATTCAGATTCAATGCCATTATGTTTTCAATTGTCGACAAGGCTTCTATGCTTGCTAGGTCTATGCATGCGCGTGTGTGTAGAATTTGAAGAGTGTTTGGTGGGAATTAATGGCCAAAGGTTGTGAATAAGGCAATTTATAGCTTGTTATCTTGAATCCTAGTATTGTTTTCTACGTTGGATGCCCTAGAATTTTGAATAAAGTGATTTTATATGGGAGAATTATTATTATTTATTTATAATTAAAGTAGGGATTGGAAAAAAGGATAATTAGTTATCTCTAAATGAGATGATTAGATATCATTATTAACAATTTTTAGAAAAACTAATCCAAGGCACAATGGCAAATGGGGAGAAGCCTCATCTACTAAAATAAAAATATAAACCGTTTGTTAGATTGCTCAATTATTTTCACTTTATATGAACTTGATGGAGATAATTCCTGTATGCATTCCATAACATATCTAAGGTAATATGATCATAATGTAAATATACACATCTATATGGATGTAGGGTAAGCTTCGATCTTGCGATCTCACACATGTGTGGTGACTTTGTTGAGCATATCCGACTAGTAGGTAGAATGTTTATAAACTAGAGCTATGCGATAAATTTCTACAAATTTGGTTGTTTAAGATCAATGGTTCCATGTGCATAGGGCCTATCTAAAATGATTCCATATGCACGATACGAGACATGTGTACACACACCATAAGATTAACCTCCCACTTTACATGCTTCAAAGGATTGGAATGCAAATGGATATGCACCATGTTTGTGCATATAGGTTTTAACTAATGACAATGTTGAACTCCAAAACATGTCAAATTTGTGTTATTTGCATTGGGTGGAAAACCAGAGACATGGATGACATTCCTTTTACATAAATAAAAAATTATGCAAGGTGGAGGTGTTATGTTACTCAACAACCCCACCATGTAAGAGATAGCCAAGTGATAGCATGGGCTTGCCAATTCTTGAAAATGACCTTTATAGTATTAAAGATAAGATGAAATTAGAATAAATCTTTAGGAATCGGCTTGAGCATGGCATAATATAACTTGATATTTAATACGAATTGGTAAGTTGTATGGTCTTACTGTAATTATGTGACACACTAATTGTAACTTATGGTGATCTAAAATCTCTTACATTTGGTAAATATTGTTCAACACTTGTAAATGATGGTAGTGTCCCTACACTTTCAAGAAGAAATAGGGAAAAACACAATGAGATATTAGTTAAAAAGTAATACAAATAATCCGGCAGAAATAAGGAAAAACACAATGAGATATTAGTTAAAAAGTAACACAAACAATTAGAATATCATTCTTGTCTCACAAATTGAAAAATACCAAGTAGGATATAGTGAATGGACAATTTGTGGTTACACATGCATTTAGAAAACAAAAATCAAGGTTTAAACTTTAGCTTTATTTTATATGGGGATGAGGTATTTCCTATCTAGTGTGAGAATTTGAGTGACTTTTACAAGATTTGAAGAAGTTTGTGTCTCTAGGTCAAAAGAAAATAGGGTCAAATTAAAAATAATAATTCATTAATAAAAAAAATTGACTAACGATTTTAAGTATAACATGCATTATATTTAAGTAACTTATGGTCTTATTGTAATTATGTAGAAACCCTAATTATAATTGATGACGACTTAAATCCACCTACATTTAATAAATATTGATCAACACTTGTAAATAATGGTAATGTCCTTGCACTGTTAAGCATAAATGGGGAAAAAGGCAATGAGCTATTAGGTAACAAGTAACAAAAGCAATGAGCATATCATTCTCATCTCACAAATTGAAAAGGTCACGTAGTAGACAATAAATGAATAATTTAATGTTACATACGGATTTGGGTGAATCCATGAATACGGGTGACACTTTTTTGGCAAAAAATGACGATGAAAATTTGATTTTTTACTCATTTATTAAATCAAAGCCCTCAAAACTCATATATGCCTTGTGAATTTTGACACGTAACAAAAAAACAAATTGTAGGGAATTATGTTGTCTTTCCACCTATGTGTGTGAGTGTGTGTGCCAAAATTACATTTAGTGATAGGTTTGTTCTTGTAAATTTCAGGAAAAGTTAACAAGTGGTTTGTGTGCTGCACGTAAAATAATTTAGTGATAACTCTATCATTTTTGAAAAAAAAATATGAACATATTCTAAACAAAATGCGCTGGGGAACACATAATTGTTTTTTAAATTTATGTTGGGAAATTATATTTTTTATTAATTTTCGAAATTAACTGTTTAATTTCATTTTGTACACACGTGTGTGCATGTAAAAAGAAATATTGGTTAGAAAATCGAAAAACAAAAAATACCCTTTTGAAGAGCACACATTGGTCTGGGGCGTATATATTTGTTGAATTTTTTTGGTTGTGTACTTTTTATGTTATTGATTTTTCTCTGCGTTGATTCGAAGTTGCGAACATGGTTTTGTAAGTGTAAGTTTGATAATAAAATAAAAAAAAGTTATATGAACTCAAAAACCTGTAAAAGTGAGTGGGTTATTTTGGGGCAAGGAACTTGATCAAGCTTCAAAGCTCCATCTAGCTTATAAAGCTCAATCCATCTTTTGAAAGCTCAATCTAGCTTTTCTAAGAAGCTCAATCTAATTTTTTAAAAGCTCTACCTAGCTTTTTAAAAAGCTAGATCTAGTTTTTAAAAAGGGTCTACCTAGCTTTTTAAAAAGCTAGATCTAGCTTTTAAAAGCTAGATCAAGGGTTAAGAAAACCCTCGATCAAGATACCTAACTCAATTGATATTTTTTTCAACCCTCAATCGAGCTTCTAAAAATAGCTCGATCGATCGCTTTGTTAATCCCTTAATTGAGCTTTCAAAAGCTCGATTGGGGACTTAACAAAAGCTCGGTTGAGCTCATTTTTTACCATTTTCACGCCCTCCACTTGCCAAAAAATTTTACCCATCTTCATGGGAACACCTATTTGGAAAACAAAATTAATGTTTAAACTTTAGCTTTCTTAATCTATGTGGATGAGGTATTTCCTATCCAATGTGAGAGAGAGGGTGATTTTTCACAAGATTTGAAGAAGTTTGTGTCTTTGGTTCGTTAAATGAAATATAATAATTCATGAAAATTAAAAATATTGACTAACAAATTTAAGTACAACATGCATTGCATTTAAGTACAATAGAGTTTGTGTTATTGATGTATGTGACAAAAGTTCTAGAAACTAGTGGTAGAAAGTAATTTTCAATATGCATAGAGATCAATGATGGGGGTAAGGAGAAAAATTAATTTTCATCTTTGAATGTCTAGTTGGTTGTAATTTTTTTAAGTGTGTTCATAACATAAATATTCTTCTTGATGAAACAAGAAAAGTTCAAGAAACATGTAGTTGTACTCATATTTAATATCATTGTAAGAACAAAAGGAAAACTATAAATGTGGCTTCTAATGGCTATCTTTTCAATAGATGTGTTTTTTAGTGCTTAAAAAGGAATGTATTTATTAGAAATAATAGCCTACAAAGATATGATAGATGTGCTTCTGACCTAAACAAACAAAAATCAATCATCAACCAAAGGAATTTATTTTGTACATTGTGATTATTGATTTCAACAATTTAGTGGTGGTGTAGAAATTAAAAATGTTTCACTAATTGTCGATTAGGTGTAGCCTGAATGGTTGTGGGATGGAGTGTTATTCTCCCCACCTAGGTTTTTGGTTAACTTGGCCTTGTGCCATGAAGAATTTAGGATTTAACTTGGGTACCACCATCGAATTGAAGGGACGTACCTCGGCCCCGTGCTTTGTATCCTATAAAAAAATAAAAATATTTCATTAGCTAGAAAAATGGAAATTCATATTTTATGTTATTCTACATTTTGAACACCTTTTAAATAATAGAATATCTCAACATCTACTCTCTATTATTATGTTAGATTCATATATAATGGTCCCTCAAAATCTACTCTCTATTCTTGCACGATAGATTGATATCCTCCTTCATTTATATATTATTTGAGGATTCTAAGGAAGAGTATTGCTTATTATCGCCCTGATATAGTGATATACCACTATGGCCTTACACATGGCTAGCTCAGATGGAAAATTCACTTTCATAACATTGTCAAAAGTCTTAAATTTCCTTTCTTATTATCTCATAACCAACATAGAATGAAAGGACATTCCATTTGATGTGAATGCATTAAATGGAATTTACCAATAGAAACATATATTAATATGAAGCTGAATTAGCATAAGTGGCTACAAAATCACTTAAAGGACAACCCTAGTAAGGGCATAGTAAAAAAGAATAAATCTATATAGAGATCCATTCCTAAAAGGAATCACAGGGTGACACATCAAAGAATAGAGAATCAATAACTTGAGTGATTTCATACAACATCCATCAAAGCAAGATTGTACACATCAGTTGCCCTACTATGGACCAAGATGGAATCAGACAACACCCATCCTTGAGGTGCAGCAAGGAATAAAACTAATGCACATCAATTTCAAAATAGCATAGAGGCAACAAAACACTGTAAGAGTAACCATACCAATATCAAGGTGCGAAGGCAAAAATTGGACTCCATATCGACATTCCTTGCGAGGGATGGATGCTTGTGCTTAGTACTAGTTGACTACATTACTTAATAGATCATTTTATATGACTTCGACTCATGTTTTAAGGATGAAACAAAGGGGGACATCATGTAATGTACCCACATAGTATAATAAGGGTACCTATAGGGGATAATTAATTTAACGCGACCATAATCATAAAATATGGCCCACTGGGTAGTTCATATTATAAGATCCTAGTTTATGAAGTTAATTTGTTTCTAGCACCAACTTTTGATAGTTATATATATTCTTATAATTTTTTATTTATTTATATTTTATTTAAAATAAATTTTTATTCAATTTTATTAATTTATAAATATAATTTGATTATTTTTTAAATTCATATAATTATGGCATTTTTGTTATAATGAATTAATCCATTTATTGCATCGAGATATTCTATCACAGGCATTACTATATATATATATATATATATATAACCAAACACATGTGGGCTCAAATTTAAATTTGTTAGATTTTAAAATGTACATTTATATAGATATACATCAAATTTCAATTCCAATTTCTATTGAGCTTCCTTGTGTTTTAAATAAATCTTTAAGAATAACTAATTTACTTCATAATCAATGAATGAATGCAATTTTTTATTATTTATAGGATTTATGTGTATGTAGATGATTGTGATGAAAAATATATCGGATTATGTATTATTAATTTAATAATAGAACAAAAATTAGTTTTGTGATAATTGGAAATTAATTATTAATTGAGTAAATTGCAAGTATTTTACTTCATATTTAATTAATAAATGCAAGTTTTGCATATTTATAGGATTTTTGTTGGCACTTTTATGATTAAATTTCTATAAATAACTATTTTACTTCATAGTTAATGAATGAATACAATTTTTGTCTATTTGTAAGATTTATATGTTATCTTTTACGATTCCAATTAGAATAATGTGTATATGGTATATGGTTATTTATTATTGTTAATGTTAATTGTTGGCATATTAAATATATTGGAAATTTGGAAATTCAATGATATAGAGTGTGTAAATCTACTGATGTTGTTGGAACATATCACAACTTTATATATAGGATGTCAATTTTTTCTAAATCTTTTCAAAAACATAGTTTTATCAACTTTAAGATTACATATTTTTATTTTTATTTGTAATGGACAAGTGCATAGTGCATTATTTTGAAAGCAATCAGAATTAACATCCATACAAAATCTAGAACTCCACTATACATAATATGAGAAATTGAAACCCATTATAAGTAATAAGCTATCTCCCCTATTTCTCTGCATAATAGAGTTCCTATACCTTCTCAGATAGCTTTACCTCTAGATACTTTTCTCTGCATAATAGAGTTCCTATACCTTCTAAGATAGCTTTACCTCTATATACTTCTCTCTCCTCGTTTCTTGAATGCGAAACCTTTAAACTTAGTTTTTCGTCTCGTTTCCAATTTCTAGTTTATGGTAACATAGCTCTTACAAAAAACTTAGTTTCTCGTTTTGTCTCATTTCCAATTTCTCGTTTCGGGTAACATAGCTATTAACAGCTTAGTTTCTTGTCTCATTTCCAGTTTCTCGTTTCTGGTAGCATAGCTCTTAACAACCTTTGTTTGGAACAAGAGCCTAACAACTTAGGAAACTAAAAGCATTAAGCGTCCAAACACTCCAAAATAAAAATGCTAGACGGTGGAGTCTATTAATGCAGTTCCAACACAGGAAACATTGATTACCTTAAACTTCCCATCATCCTTCAAACGTTATGCATACCGTTCCAATAAATCTTACTTAAAGCATCTTCAAGGTGAATTACTGTTATCAAAATTTTATGGTTGAATAGTTAACTCCATATTTATGGTTGAAGATCCTACATGCATACCTTGGGCTGTGATTCCTCCCGTTGTCCAAGCAAGTTTGTCAGATGACTAAGCGTTTGGTCGTTTACTGCCCACGGTATCAAAGCTAACCTGAAACTGGAATAAATGCTGGTACATAATGTCTTTGTATGACAAAGAGAGGAAGAACAAACTACAAGAAAAATTCAAATATCTTCCAGTTGTATTCAGCACCTCAGCAATTTGCTAATTCAATTCTACTATTTACAGGCAAGGTTAGAAATTGAATGCCATTTTCAGACAGTAGAATTTACTTAGAATGCGAGCCGAGAAAATCCAATAGAGTTAGGTCAGATATTAAATGTTTTGTTTCACTTCACATGGGTTGCTAATTCAATTCTACTATTTACAAGCAAGGTTAGAAATTAAATGCCATTTTCAGACAGTAGAATTTACTTGAATGCAGCAAAAGAGCCGGGAAAATCCAATAGAGTAATGTCAGATATTAAATGTTTTGTTCCACTTCACATGGGTTGCGCACTTCCTGAATTTCCATTACAGATGGGAATTTAAATTCACTGATCAAGACGCACAACATTAAATGCAAATTTTGTTGTAAATGATCAAGAATTGAACACAAGCATTCAATTATACCATGTTACAAAAAAAAATCTCATAAATGATCAATTATACCAATTATACCACGTTGCAAAAAAATCTCATAAATTTTAAATTTTGTTGAACAATTGAACACAAGCAAGCATTCAATGATACCACGTTGCAAGTTTTTTTCATTAAAATTAAAGACTTAACAAAAGCTCGATTAATCTCATTTTTTACCAAAACTTTACTTATCTTCATAAGAATACCCATTTGAAAAACAAAATTAATGTTTAAACTTTAGCTTTCTTAATCTATGTTGATGGAATAAACTATCCAATATGAGAGACTCAATAATTTTTCATAAGATTTTGAAAAATCACTCAGTCTCTCGCATTGAATAGGTTTACTCCATCAACAAAAGTTGTAAAAACTAGTGGTAGAAAATAATTTTCAGTATGTATAGAGATCAATGATGGAGGTAAGGAGAAAATTTAATTTCCATCTTTGAATGTCTAGTTGGTGGTAATTTTTTTATGTGTGTTCGTAACATAAATATTCTGCTTGACGAAGCAAGAAAAATTCAAGAAACATGCAGTTGTACTCATATTTAATATCATTGTGAGGACAAAAGGAAAACTATAAATGTGGTTTCTAATTGCTAGCTTTTCATTAGATCTGTTTTTTAGTGCTTAAAAAGGAATGTATTTGTTAGAAATAATGCCTTACAAAGATATGATATATGTGATTAGGACCTAAACAAACAAAAATTAATCATCAATTAAAGGAATTTACTTTGTTCATTGTGATTATTGATTTTAACAATTTAGTGGCGGTGTAGAAATTAAAAATGTTTTACTAGTTGTTGATTGAGTGTAGAGTGAATAGTTGTGAGATGGAGTGTTATCTTCTTCACCTAGTTTTGTTGTTAACTTAGCTTTGTGCCATAAAGAATCTAAGACTTACCTTGGTACCACCCTCGAATTGAAAAAACATACATAGGATTTTCCCGTACTTTGTATCCTGAAAAAAATAAAAGTATTTCATTAACTAGAAAAATGAAAATTCATATTTTATGTTATTCTACATTTTGAACACCTTTTAAATAATAGAATATCTCAACATCCACTCTATATTATTATGCTAGATTCATATATAATGGTCCCTCAAAACCTACTCTCTATTCTTGTGATAGATTGATATCCTCCTTCATTTATATATTGTTTGAGGATTATGAGGAAGAGTATTGCTTATTGTCGCCTTGATATAGTGATATATCACCATGACCTCACACATGGCTAGCTCAAATAAAAAATTCACTTTCATAACATTGTCAAAAGTCTTAAATTGACTGTGTTATTATCTCATAACCAACATAGCATGAAAGGACATTCCATTTGATGTGAACTCAAAACCTATTCTCTATTCTTGTGATAGATTGATATCCTCCTTCATTTATATATTGTTTGAGGATTATGAGGAAGAGTATTGCTTATTGTCGCCTTGATATAGTGATATACCACTATGACCTCACACATGGCTAGCTCAAATAAAAAATTCACTTTCATAACATTGTCAAAAGTCTTAAATTGACTGTGTTATTATCTCATAACCAACATAGCATGAAAGGACATTCCATTTGATGTGAATGCATTAAAGGGAATTTACCAATAGAGACATATATTAATATGAAGTTGAATTAGCATATAAGTGGCTACAAAAGCACTTGAAGGACAACCCTAGTAAGGGCATAGTCAAAAGGAAGAAATCCCTATAGAGATCCATTCCTAAAAGGAATCATAGGGTGACATATCAAAGAATGGAGAATGAATAACTTGAGTGATTTCATATCACCACTCTAAGAAATTGGACTCCATGTTGACATTCCTTGTGAGGGATGGATGCTTGTGCTTTGTATTAGTTGACTACATTGCTTAATAAATCATTTTATATGACTTCCACTCTTAAACAAAGGAGAATATAATGTAATATACCCACGGAGTATAATAGGGTACCTATAAGGGATTATTAATTTTAAGGCAGCCATAATCATAAAGTAAGGTCACTTCTAGTTGATATTATAAGATCCTAGTTTATGAAGTTAATTTGTTTCTAGCACCGACTTTTTATAATTATATATATTTTTATCATTTTTTATTTATTTTTATTTTATTTAAAATAAAATTTTATTTTATTTTATTAATTGCACCGAGAGGTGCTCTACAACCAGTATGAGGGAGATCTTGTAACATGTGTTCACTGTTTGTCGAGTTTGTCGAATAACAAAATAATAGAAACTAAACAAAAAGAATAATACAAAGTAAAAAGTAATAAATATTATGTCGGCCATAAACAAAAAAGAATAATACAAAGTAAAAACTAAATATGAGAGAGATCTTGTAACCTTTGTCGAGTGTTTACCGAGTAACAAAATAATACAAAGTAAACAAAAAAGAATAATACAAAGTAAAAAATAATAAATATTATGCTGGCCATCAACAAAAAAGAATAATACAAAGTAAAAAGTAAATATGAGGGAGATCTTGTAATCTTTGTCGAGTGTTTTCGAGTAACAAAATAATACAAAGTAAACTAAAAAGAATAATACAGTAAAAAGTAATAAATATTATGTCGGCCATAAACAAAAAAGAATAATACAAAGTAAAAAGTAAATATGAGGGAGATCGTGTAATTTCTATTTCTTATGTCGGGTATAGTAATTTATTTTTACTAGCTCTCCTTGAATAGCTCATTGAGTGCAATACCTGAGCCAAGATTTGCACGTTGGGAGATTTGATCCCACTCGACGCTTGATAGAGCCTAGGATTTGGATCTAAGCTGGTTTATAAATATATTTTGAATTTTTGGAGCGAGTGAAACTAGGTGCTCTACAACCTAGTATGGGGGAGATGTTGTAAGTGTATGATGTAACGTTTGTTACTAAAAAATGATGTAATGCTTGTTACTAAAAAAATAATTTAAAAAATTCATGTACGCTCATAAAATAAAAAATTAAATTATGGAAAGTATTTAAAAAAATCCATGTTGGTTCATAAAATAAAATATTATGAAAAGTAATTAAAAAATAGATGTTCGTTTATAAAATAAAAACTTAAAACTTAAACCGGGATCTATCAATCAAGAGAGATCAAATTTCTTGAGTTTAAATTTAAAAAAAGAAATACACCTCAAGAAATTGGATCCCTCTCAGTGCTTGATAGATACGGGTTTAAGATGGATCTATGCTGGTTTAAATTCATATAATTAGGGCATTTTTCTTATGATGAATTAATCCATTTATTGAGTCAAGATATGTCACTTATGTGGATCCCAATATATATATATATATAACTAAGCACATGTCCACTCAAATTTAAATTGGTTAGATTTTAAAATACATTTATATAAATATACATCAAATTTCAATTATAATTTCCATTAGCCATTTTTGTGTTTTAAATAAATCTTTAAGAATAACTAATTTACTTCATAATCAATGAATGAATGCAATTTTTGCCTATTTATAGAATTTATGTGTATTTGAATGATTGTGATGGAAAATATATTGGATTATGTATTTTTAATTTAATAATATGACAAACATTAGTTTTGTGATAATTGGAAATTAATTATTAATTGAGTAAATTGCAAATATTTTACTTCATATTTAATTAATAAATGCAGGTTTTGCTTATTTATAGGAATTTTGTTTGTACTTGGATGATTAAATTTGAGTAAATAACTATTTTATTTCATAGTGAATGAATACAATTTTTTTCTATTTGTAAAATTTATGTGTTATCTTTTATAATTCCAACTCAAATAGTTGACAAGTGAAAATTGGTACTCCCTTTTCCACTAAACAGAAGATAGAGAATGAAAATTTACCAAGAGAAACTTATCAAACATATTATACTACACTCCATTATGTTTTGTCATCTGTTTGGTTGAATAAGATATGTGAAATAGGAAATACTCTCAAGTGGTTATATGAGTATTTATTATTGTTAGTGTTAACTGTTGCATATTCAATGATGAAGAGTGTGTAAATCTATTGATGTTGTTGGAACATATTACAACTCTATAAGATGTCAATTTTTTCTAAATTTTCTCATAAACAGTTTTTGTCAGCTTTTAGACGAATATATTTTTATTTTATTTGTTTCCCATAAATCTATGAATTTTTCAAGTCTGTTAATGGACAAGTGCATAGTGTATTTTGAAAGCAATCATAATTAACATTGACACAAAATCTAGAACTCCATTATACATGATATGAGAAATTGAAACCCATTATAAGTAATAAGCTATCTCCCCTTATTTCTCTGCATAATAGAGTTCCTATACCTTCTAAGATAGCTTACCTCTAATACTTTTTTCTCTCTCGTTTTCTAAGATAGTTTTACCTCTAATACTTTTTTCTCTCTCGTTTCTTGCATGGAAAACCTTTAAAAACTTAGTTTCTAGTTTCATTTCCAGTTTCTCGTTTCTGGTTTTTGTCTCATTTCCAATTTCTCGTTTCTGTTAACCTATCTATTAATAGCCTTTGTTAAACCTAGTTTCTCGTTTTTAGTTTCTCATTTCCAGTTTCTCGTTTCTGGTAACATAGCTCTTAGCAACCTTTGTTGGGAACAAGAGCCTAACAACTTAGGAAACTAAAAGCATTAAGCGTCCAAACACCCGCAAAATAAAAATGTTCCATTCTCAAATATTATTTTCGAGAGACGGTGGAGTCTATTAATGCAGTTCCAACACAGGAAACATTCAAGATTACCTTAAACTTCCCATCATCCTTCAAACGTTATGCGACTATACCAAAACGAGTTCCAATAAATCTTACTTAAAGCATCTTCAAGCTGAATTACCGTTCTCAAAATTGCAAGATTGTCAGAGGACTAAGCGTTTGGTCGTTCATTGCCCACCGTTCAATTGTCGTGAAAATGATCGTTACGGTATCAAAGCTAACCTGAAGCTGGAATAAATGCTGGTACAAAATGTCTTTGTATGACAAAGAGAAGAAGTACAAATTACAAGAAAAATTCAACTATCTTCCAATTGTATTCAACAACTCAGCAATTTGCTAATTCAACTGTACTATTTACAGGCAAGGTTAGAAACTAAATGCCATTTTCAGACAGTAGAATTTACTTAGCATGCAGCAAAAGAGGCGGGAAAATCGAATACAGTTATGTCAGATATTAAATGTTTTGTTCCACTTCACATGGGTTGCGTACTTCCTGAATTCCCATTACAGATGGCAATTTAAATTCACTGATCAAGACGTACAACATTAAATGCAAATTTTGTTGTAAATGATCCAGAATTGAACACAACCATTCAATTATACCCCATTGCAAAAAAATTCTCATAAATGATCAAGAATTGAACACAAGAATTCAATTATACCACGTTGCAAAAAAATTCAATGTTGTCTATGTTGTGGACACTAAATATTTGCTCTTTTTAGCAAAGGTCCTATGGCTGGCGCCATCCCGTCCCCATTCCATCTGTGATCCATACATTCCATCCATCTATGATCCATTCTATACCCGTACCCATTCTTAGTGAGCCGTTTGGAAATGAAGATAAGTAATTGTTCGCTAAGGTGCATACTGAAATAGAGTCATAGAAATCTTTTGTTAATGGTTTTCCTTTGGGGACTCAAGAAAACATATTCAATATGAGAAGCAATCTACGATGCTAAAGCATAGTTAGATATATAAAGAATTACCAGCAGCCTTCCCTTCCTACGCTGCATACTGATGCTAAAGCATAGTTACATATATAAAGAATGACCAGCAATCTTCCCTTCCTAAGCTGCATACTGAAATAGAGTGATAGAAATCTTTTGTTAATGGTTTTCCTTTGGAGACTCAAGAAAACGTATTCAATATGAGAAGCATAAGAATCTACGATGCTAAAGCATAGTTACATATATAAAGAATGACCAGCAGCCTCCCCTCCCGCTCTAGGTAAAGCTTTGTTAACAAACTTTGTGAAAGTTCATGGAATGGCGAAACAAAGAACTTTCAACTTCGTGAGTACCTATATCCAATAAGTGTAACTTTGTATGAACCTACGTTTGTACTGAGATTGTAAGTGAATTAACTCAGTTGTTTCATTATAGAGAGAGGTGTTTTTATTTTAGAATTTGGGGTGGACTAGCACCTATGCTTTTCCTAGATTGCATGAGGATGAGACAAGTGTACAGTCCAGATTGATTTTATGGTAGTCGTTTTAAATTCAAAATAAACAATTATAAAAAAAATTAAACATAACGAGTAGCTAACGCATGGACAACTCTTGGTTGATACATGGATAGCAGTCAGTTCATGACGCATGGATAACAGTGAGTTCGTGATGCATGGATAACTAGCAATTCATGGCAGAGTTTAACTAGAAAAAGGAGAGAAAAAGTAACATCTAACTTATTCGTTGCACTTACCTTGTGGCCTATCGGTGTTCACTAGCCACAAGTTAAGTGGTTGTGTTAGTTTAGTTTAATTGGGATCAAGGAATTCGTAAACAACTAGCACATTCACCCCCGAAATAAGAAGATCCATACCCGTGGAAGAATGTGAATGGACCTCCTACAGATTGTGCAACTTCCAATGCATCTTTTACTGCACAAAATAAAATAAAGGCGTACGGTCTCCAAGAGTGGGTAGAAGTCCCAAAACTACAAAATAGGGTGACTATGCCTACTAGCACAACCACTTAACTTGTATCCGGTCAACACCGATAGGTCACAAGTTAAGCGCCACTAACAACTTACTTCATCTCCATCTGTAGTTGCATGAACTGTTTGTTATCCATGCATTAGCTACGAGTTATTCAAGCATAGCTACTAGTTGGGCCATGCATTGCTACCAATTATTATATATATATATTATAATTGTTTCTTTTGAATTTGGAATGACTACCATAAAATCAATCTAGACAATACACTTGTCTCATTCTTGTGCAATCTAGGAAAAGAACAGGCTCTAGTCCACCCCAAATTCTAAAATATAAACACCTATTGGTGTAAAGATAGACAGTGGTTTAGTATAGAACTTTGACTTGAGCTAAGTAAGGTTGGAGGTCAGATTATGTTAATCAAAGAAAGAGTGACTCCTCCTCATGACCATTAAAGTTTATTAACTGTGAGTTGTGTAAGGTTTTCCTTTACACCAAAACCTGCAAATGTTGGTAAAATTTCCAAACCAAGTGTATTCTCCCATGATCCCAGTGTGTCGCTTAGTCCCCAATATTATATTCTTAAACGTGTGGTCGTTATACCATACTCCAACACCCACCCTCCAACGTAAATAGGGGGAATTGAACTTAAGACCTGAGCTCTGTCACCATGTAATATTTTGATAGATCTAGAATCTGAGCATGAAGTAATACATTAATCAATTGCAAAGAAAGAGATGAGAGAAGAGTAAAATTGTTGCAAATCATAATACGAGCATTAATATATAAAAGTTCTTTCCCATTGAATAATGATCAACGAGTAAATAAATATAGCTTGCTAGAGTGATATTTTGGGAAAGAAATCCCTGCAAGGCATGCACTCAAATCTCACCATAAAGGAAGGAATAAAGAAACTAAGTTAAGCTTAATTGCACACAAGCACAAAAGCACTAAAGCTATATTAAGTTAACCAAAGTGAAATAAAAGAAGCCAACTAGATAAACTAGAGGTTGCAAAAATTAGCACTCGACATAAGAAGGAAGCAACAACGAACGATAGATTGTGGCATATTATGTATGTATGTATGTTGGAAAAAAGTGCCTCATGTTAATATCACCTATAATAACATTTTCAAAAAATAATAAACAATAAAAAATATGTTTCCAATATCATCTTGGCCATCATTCATGACGGGTAATCAAATTGTTTGGTCATAAAAGACGAGCAAAATGCCCCATGATAGGCATTTTGTCTGTCAAATTTCAACCCTAATAAACACCATTTCGATAGATAAAATAAATACCATAGTGATACATGTTCTATTAGAATTTAGATTGCACAACAATCACAACACTAGGTTCTGATACATATGACAATCCAACCTAGATCTAGATAACAAAAACAATCTCACTTAGAATTATTTGCACAAAGAGATAGCAAGAATATAGAAGAAACATTTTACAAAACACTAGAGGAAAATAAATCTAGTGGGAAGAATTCCACTCTAATATTATTCATCAACATGATTACAAGATATAGAATCTGCTCTCAAGAGGCAAAATCGAGAGGCTTAGTGGCAAGTTGAGTAGCTCACAATAATGAGGTTTAGATTGGACTAATTCACCCATCAATGACATGAGGCCAAGTGTAACTCAAAGATTGGGCCATAATGAGGTTCAATGAACATAGATGGACCATGTGGAGGTTAGGCTAGTCAAAATAGTGTGAAATGTACCATTATGAGGGCGCATGGGGTGAGCTAAGTAGTGTCCACTAATGCACAAGTTGACCAAACCTCAAGAGGGCGCACTCCATCTCCTTAAAACAGGGAAATGCAATAAATCCCACATAAATGCAAGGTAGTGGGGTGCATTGAATCATAAAATGATGGAAATGAGTGGATAAGTGGACAAACAAAGCTTCATGGATATATCACTAGTATAAGGTGGTCAAATGTGGACAAACTATGGTCCAAGACACAAGACTAGGCACTAGAAGGCCAAGTAACACTAGATAGAACAACATGAAGGTCTATGGCATGTATATGATGGTGACATTGTTCTAACACCCCCCCTTAAGCCAAAAATGGTTGTGAGCAATTAGAAATAGGGCCCAAGCAACAAAGGCTTATGGTCACCCTTTACATTATTAATCCATATAAAATGAGGAAATAGGCAAAACCACATGGGGAAAATCCTCCCTAAAAAATGGACATGAAAGAGAAACCAAAAACTAAATACTCTCCAAACTAAATGAATATGTCTGGAGGAATATTCTTCTGGGAAGAAGAGGAATGTGCTCAACCAGATCAAAAGCATGTACAACTGCATGATGGAAACTGAAGCCGTGTAGAACAATTGAAACATACTGATAGTAGAGCGAATGCATGTACTCTTCAGACTTGAAATTCGAACCAACCAAGGTGCTAGGTCCAAAAGAGACTTGATATGCTTGAGAATAAGTGACCCCAAGCGAATCATAAGTTTCATGAAGCATCAACTTCTAATCATGAGAGTTGTAATCAGCTCCAATAAAGAGGAGCAAGATTCCCAAGTGTGCCAATGTGATGGCTAAGGCTTCTCCATCTTCTGTGCAACTCTGAAAATCAGTGCTAGCAATCATATAGGAATACATAAGAAGCATGGATCCAAGGAGGGCGAATGCTACAACTCCAAGCTTTGATCCTTCCTCCAAAACATCCAAGGGATCACTCTTTTGAACACTATCAGAATCAATAGAAGAATGGAAGAACAATGATGAGAGATGGCAGGACTTCTCTTCAACAATATTAATGGAAACAAATCGTATCTTATCTTCATGAAAAACAGAGGAAGCCATAGAGGAAGAAAGTTGAACTGGATCATTTGTTGAGTCTTCTCCCATTATTCATGTACATGCAAAAAACACTCTTTGAAATTTCTTACTTCGACAACATGCCTGAGAAAGGCCAAAAGGAGAAACCAAATGACCAAAGGTAATAACCGGAAGCAACTATGGAAATTGTTTTGCATCATACTAGCTATGATACCATGTTAGAATTTAGATTGCACAACAATCACAACACTAGGTTTTGATACATGTGACAGTCCAACCCAGGTCTAGATAGAAAAAACAATCACTTAGAATTATTTACACAAAGAGATAGCAAGAATAAAGAAGAAATATTGAACAAAACACTAGAGGAAAATAACTCTAGTGGGAAGAAATTCCACTCTAATATTATTCATCAAGATGATTACAATATATAGATGCTCTCAAGAGGAAAAATCGAGGGGCTTAGTGGCAAGTTGAGTAGCTCACAATAATGAGGCATAGATTGGACCAATTCACCCATAAATGACATGAGGCCAAGTGTAACTCATAGATTTGGCCATAATGAGGTTCAATGAACATAGATGGACCATGAGGAGGTTAGGCTAGTCAAATTAGTGTGAAAAGTATAATTATGAGGGTGCATGGGGTGAGTAGCTATCTAAGTAGTGGCCATTAATGAACAAGTTGACCAAATCCTCAAGAGGGCGCACTCTATCTCCTTAAAACATGGAAATGCAATAAATCCCACATAAATGCAAGTTAGTGGGGCGCATTGACTCCTAAAATGATGGAAATAAGTGGATAAGTGGAGAAACAAGGCTTCATGGATATATCACTAGTCTAAGGTGGTCAAATGTGGACAAACTATGGTCCAAGACACTAGACTAGGCACTAGAAGGCCAAATAACACTAGGTAGAACAACATGAAGGTCCATGGCATGTATATGATGGTGATATTGTTCCAACATGTTCAACTATTGAAACTTTGTTTCACCTATCTAATTTGTATTTCTAACTCTTGCAAATTGCCCTCAAATAAACATTTAATACTAACATGATCTACTTAGAAAAATGCAAGCTTCATAGCACTTCAACCGATGTCATCCTGCCCAGATTCGATACAAAATCAATAATTTTTTTTTTGAAAAAAACTTATTATATTCACATAAACTTATTTACAATTAAAGAGCTTATAGTGGACAGGTATATACAATGCCTACCCTATCATCTTCCTATAAAATCATAATATACAATTGGATCCAACTCTATTAATCTATTCCTTGATTAATAGAGTGCCCTTGGCTAATAATTGATAGCAAACCTCATCTTTACAAAGAGCAATAAAAGAAGAAATAGAGTTACTTTCTTGGTCAAATACATAAGTATACCTGAGTTTCCAAAGCACAAATAAAGCAGAAATCCACAAACAATGCCACAAACCAAAAGTGATTCCCACATGAGGGAATAGCCATCTACAAATAAATAAACTATCTAATATATCTTGTTCATGAATAGCTCGATATGTTGTTCCTCCACAAAACTCCAACAATATTTGGAAAATATACAGTTCCAAAAAATGTGCTTGGCCATCTCCAATCTTGGATATGTTGGGCATAGACCATTCAAAAGGCCATACTTAGATAACCTGTCCTTGGATGGGATCCCTTGATGAATCACTATCCAAGTGCAAAAACACAACTTATAGGAAATTCACACAATCCAAACACTATGCAACCTAGAACCCATCGAGCCTCTAGATTTGATGATACTCATCTCACATTGAGTACTCGTGAGAGAGGGTGTCTATGATGAAGATAAGAATACATATGGGGGGATCATACAATAATAACAGTGCACCAAAGCTCCAATGCAAATCCCTCCATAAGGTCCCAGACATCACAATGTTCATCTTAAACAAATCAGATTGGAAGGAATGACTGCAACTCCATGATAGAGGGGCAATATGAGGGAAACAAATTGAACTCCTAAGCAACTAGCCTACATTCCTTCCATGTGAAGGCCTCGACATCCCAAAGGTATTACCAATGAAATATTACTTTTCGACTTAGCCGAAGGACATAAAAACCTAACAACTCTGCAATACAAACTCATGATCTCGCTAACTCCATATCAAACGTGAGGAAATGTACCACCCAAATTTGTTTCCTTCCCACTACTAGTGAACTAATCTATCCACTAATTTCTAAGTCGCCTAAATAATCCTGAAGAGAATAGATCCCCCAACTTGAAACATAGAGAGTGAAGAGATGATGTCGCATAGGCCATATCTTCCATACACACTACCTAAATGTTGTGTTGACATAATTTGGTGCCTAAGAGAACTTGTCAAGGTGTTGGACCCTCAAAACAGTACACCACCCACTTGGAAGCCAAAATATTACTTTTCTCTACCACATAATTCAAGCCTAAACCCCCCTCATCCTTCCAGATTGTATAGGAATCCCACACAATTAGGGGAAGATGTCTATCCCCCCATACTTTGACCAAATATACGATCTCAAAATATGTTGAAGTCGTCTAAACATAGCCTTTCTAGGAAACCAATAAAACACATAATACACATGCGAGGCTTGAAGAATGTTCCAAACAACTATCAACTTCCCTACAAAGGGGGGATCCTTATGATTCCAAGCACGCAGCTTGCTCTACAACCTCTGAAAGCACCAATCCCACATAGATATTGGAGATAATCTTGTCCCAAAAGGAATACTAAGATACCGCACAATCACCCCCGAGAGGATTAAAAACTGAGCCTTAGGAATCCAAGTTGGGGGGAATTCAACTCCAATCAGCCAAAAGTCAATTTTGTGAGGACTAGCAATGGATCTAGAAGCCCTACAAAAGGTGTCTAGACAAGATAGAGCATTATCCACTGAAGCATGCTCAACACTAACAAAAAGAAGGGAATAATCTACAAAGTGATTATTGGCAATTTCTAAACCATTTGGAAGAGAAATGCCTCTAATCTGCCCAACAATCTATGTTTCCTCTTATAAGTACCCCAAAGCATCTACATTCAACACATATAATTACGGTTCCAAGGGGCACCCTTGTCTAATTGAACAATGCAGATAGATTCGGTGGGATAGAGCCTTATTAACATAAAAAGGCCAAATCACCAAAGAACATTGTTCTCACCATGCCAACACATCATGATCCAAACCCCATGCATTTCAACATCTCTACAATGAAGGACCAATCCACTCGATCGTAGGCTTTAACAATACAAATCTTGAGCATTATACACTATTGTCATGTCTTCGTGTTCCACTTCATATCCTCCAAGCTGAAACTACTATATCCAGAATGAATCTCCCCTGCATAAAACATGTCTTTTCCTACTGCACAACATACATGGCCACTACCAGTAACCTCGTATCCAAATCCTTGGCCAAATTTTTGTATGTTACAGAGAGATAGGTGATGAGATGCCATCCACCAATGGAATCACATGCCCCATCCTTGGGGATCAAATTAATTATCCCTTAATTAAGAGTCTCAGAAAGGAAACTAGAGCAAAACACTTCAATCACCAAATAGTAGAAATCCTCGTTAATACAGTCCCACATGGAATTATAAAACTCAATGGTAGAAAATACAACCCTAGATAATTAGCATTCTTCATTGAGATAAGAGTTGCATGAATGTATTCCCACATCAAGTTCTTCTCTAATATATACTTGTCACCAGACAAATTTGTGGGGAACAACGTTGCAACAAGCATCTCGAGTTGCGAGAACACCATCAGATAAGGGATAAGGTGAAAATATATCTTGGAAGTGATCACTAAATGTCATTCTATGATCCTCAACTGCATCCTCAGTAAGGGATCCATCCACTCTACAAAGGCCAAGCACTCTCTTTGCTAAAACTTTCCTTTCCACGAAGTTAAAATACAACTTGGACCCCTCATCACCCTCCTTTATCCACTGTATCCATGAGCAAACCCTGGTTCCTGGTGCAATGTACTCCTCCCCTTGTCTAACTTCCATCTCTAACTTGGTTGCATCCTCTTGAAGAGAGACACTATGGATGTGCTCTTCCAGAAAGATAAAAACCTCCTCTAGCCTCTATTGGGCCTCCCATATCTCCCTCCTCCTCTAACAGGCCATCATCCTTCCCCAACCCCTCATGAAAATGATAGTGTGTTGCATTACTACCTCCCACCTCAAAATCCAACCCCTTATCCCCATAGGGTGGTAAGAAAGGATCCACACCCTTTGAATAAGGGATTAAAGTCAATTGAACACATATGTGACACATTCAGTTTAAAAAATGAAGTTATATGGGAAACCACAACCATGCCTATAGAGATCATTGATTAGATCGATATATGGTCCAAGCTAATGACATCCAACAAGACAACTAGAGGTTGAATCTTTCCTAAGAACACAACCTCCTCTATGGATCCATAGAACCTGTCCAACCGAGTATGTACTTGGTATGGACCTTATCTATAGCTTGTCCAAGTGAACCACCCACCATAATCCAAACCCTTTTACCTCCAATTGGGGTAAAATATGTGTGATGTATCCTTGCACCTACACCAAGCTTGTTTTTTCAAATCCATTGATCACTGGACCCCTACCATCGCATCTTTATTCATCCTACTTGACCATGTTAAAGTTTTTGTTGACTATCCACTCTACTATTGATAAAGAAGAGGTCATCCAATCCCATAATTGATCTCTATCAGAGATGGAATCTAGGTCATAGTCAACACAAAGTCCAATCACTTGGTCCTAAATTAAAAGTGTGAGCTAGACATACTTGTCCTCTGTCTTAGACCCTGAGGAAACTACCAAAATCTATAAGGAAGGTGAAAGAGAAATCACTACCCCTCCACTCTTTTGATAATGTTCCAAGGCCCAAAAAATTTCATTCTAACAACATATTATATTATTTTGTAGCTCAAGACTTGCTAACTTGACCTCCTATAAGAAGACCAAATTTGACTGAAAACACTATAAAACACTTCACACACACTGCTTGTGACTGTGAATCATCATCCCTCTCACATTCCAACACATTAAGGACAACTTAATTCCAATAGGAGATGTTGTCCAAGGTTTCTATAATGGTTGGTCATCTCAAATCCCTCAAGCATGTGTGCATCCACTAACTGTATGATCACATACTTGTAGGAATTTCATTGCAGACTCATCTCTCTAGATGATTTTTCCATTTGCATAGGGTAATAGATTACCTTCCACTTGGAGGACTTCATCTTCCATATTTTATTAACTTCTATATTGTTACTTCTCATTCGACACGCCTTATCCTTCACCTTTAGGCCTCTTGGATGAGAAATTATAGGATGACCACAATATTCTGTAGCAGAAGATGAAGGGCCTTCAAGGACACCATATCTCCTAGGCCCATTGCCCCTACTATATCCTCCAAATTCTCCTCCTGAGCCTAACCCTGGATATATATGTAGTCCCAACCCATACTCCACACCTATTCATGTACCTATGTATATCACTGTTGGTTGTGGAGCCTGATCTTCCATATTTAGAGATGTTATTCAGTCGTGTTTGTACCCCAGGCTTACTCTACACTCATTCCCCAACCTTGGGGCTGTTTTTGCCAACAGTTTACGGGCCCATGGTTTTGGGTAACCCATGGTATTTTCCCATTGTATTTCCCTTATAAAAGAAAGACATTGTAATACGGCTAGGGTTGATGTATTAGGTATTATGCATTGTAAAGAGCTCTGAGATCAATCAGAGAGACTATGAGACAATGAAGAGGAAGTGCAGTGGTTGTGCTGCAGGTTGTATCCCTTCACTTTGTTGGACGGTATAATAATAAGGATTGGCAATTTCAGTGTGGACGTAGCCCATCTTGGGTGAACCATGATATATTGGTGTCTCTCTTGTAATGTGTTTGTGTGATTATATTTGCATTTCTGTTTATTTTTATTGCTCTGCGATCCTGTTTTTCTAACATATCACTTGGACACCCACTTCGTCCCCACCAACACCACTTCTAATGCCACCCAAACCAAATCCTGACCTCCCAGAACCAACTCCACGAGCACATACCCCAAGAAATTTCATTTCCCATCCCAGGATTCAAGGCCACATAGGTTCTCCTTGACCCTAAAACTAGAATTTTGGATGATGCTCCCTCCCCGCTACCTGACCCAGGACTAGGTTGGCAGTGAGGGAAGTTGTGAATCAAGTGGTCTTAAGAATAACAAGCAAAACATGCACTTGCTAAGTTCAGAGAGAGGACTTTGTACTAGTGGAATCCATTGGTAGTTCAAAATGATATGAATGATGGAACTTTCCACTTTAGATCCACCTCAACACAAACCCTCAGAGCAACTTGAAAAGAGTTATGATGACCAACTGGAATAAGGAATTTAGCATACTGACGGGAAAAATGATCCACAAATGGATGCATGTATCCAAGGAAATACATGATGATTCTACATGACTAGTGATGCCTACGTCCGTCAGAGTAATCCTTGTTGTCTACCAGAAAGAAGTTAAATCACCTTGGTTAGGTATGGGTGGCTCCTATGATGAGGGAATGTGAGGAATTGGTGTAGGAACCTCTCCATCCAATACATTAACCGAAGACTTGTGATGCACATGAATATCCTCCCCCATATTTGTGTCCTCCACAACCTATTAGGTGAATGACTCCATCTCTGATGGGATCTCCAACCAAATTTCGACAATGGGGGTTTTTCTATTCGTATTCTGTATATCTTGCACCAAAATGATAATTGTTCCACCAACATCTTGGGTTCATGTCGTACTCTTGTTGATGTCATTGAACTTGGCATTGAGTGACTGCACTATATATTTCACCACACCATCATGTTTTAGGGGAATATAATCTTGAGTTCGCTCTCTTAATGGACTCTGGTGCCACACCACATTTTCTATGACTAGAATCCTAGAATTCCCCATGCGATCTATAGAAAATCATGCCAAATCTGTTGAATCAATCGTATTTTTCTCTTCTTGTATTCCCTTTCCTCCCAGCCATAGTTCCATTCTATTTCGTTTCCCACCCAACAACCATGCAAATCCAGCCACACCTATTTCCCCTTTGTCAGAACTCCCAACTTCTCCGCCAAGATCCTTCTCTCCACCACGACCTTGTCTTGGGTCCCTTCAAGACCATACTCGTTCCCTCCCTTCTCCTCTTCCCTATCAGGACCTTCCTTGCTATTTCTGATCATCATACAACTTCCCTCAACTTAATCACCTCCTAATGATAGAATACTCCTAATCTTATTTTTTGGTTAAAGTGTTTTTCCAAACACTTACAAAGACTGAGTACTTAAACCATGAATAAATATAAATATATATATATATATATATATATATACACTATAAGAAAGTTATGTATGATCAAATCAATGAAAATACTGAATATTGAATGGATTTCCCACAAGGGCCGGATAGTAAAAGAGTTTTAAGTGTTTATGCCAATAAATACGTGCTCCTTTCATACTCTACTAAGTACACCCCACCTTAATATAAGAAAACACATCAATCTATTGCTTCTTATTTGTCCATGTGATCGCTATATATTCCTTGTAAAATGAATAATTGAATATCGATCTTATATCACCCAACAAATTGGATTGGTGAGAACAAGTAAATTTGATGAGTGAAAAACATCAATCTTATTATATTATAGTCTAAAATTCAATACTAAATTAATTTTCCACAATAATATTATGTTTTTAATGGATTCTTTTTGTTCTTCCATGTATCTTGGCGTTGTTTCAACCACAACATTGATATGAGGTTGAGTTATGGTTTGATAAATTAATATTTTGATGGAAGTTTGAGGTCACAAATCAAAATTACATCTCAAAAGAACAATTATCACACATTTAATAATAAATGAAATTTAAGATAGAGTAAAATTTCCAACAATTATCTTCAGATAATTTTATTAGAATTAATGGAAAATGATCTTACGGCGTATTATATTTAATGAGCCAACTCTCATTCTATCAAACTATCCTAGAAATACATGAACCAGAAACTCCAAGAGTCGAAAGCATAATTACATGAAGTTCCAAAATATTCAAACTATGAGGCCATGACTATTTGGTTCCCAAATCCTTTAATTCCACGGGTTAACTCAAACATTTCTATAACTAATCTCACATTTATGTAGCTCCCATACTGCCAAATGTAACTCAGTCTTTGGTGTTTGAATATTCAAATTCAAAATAATAAAAATGAACAAGTGGACATAAATTTGAGTTTTTTTGTTGTGCTTTGTGTTTCACTTAAGAATTTTCAACTAAAGTAGGGTATTCACACATAGGTTGAATACATTAAGCAGCCACTCACAAAAACATACCATAGATTAGCACACCAATGTATTTCATGGTTAAAATCCCCAAGGAGGAAAAAAATCCACAACCCCAACCAATGCCACCACTTGAGGAAATATATTGATGCAAAAGGAAAATATTTTGCATATAAGCTTCTCATAATCGATCATCAATAAATAGACCTACACGCTCTTTAACTAGAGATCATGGACCAATCGAGTGTTAAGCGATGGATCAATATATCAATTAAGATTGAGGAGAATATGAATCATTATATCACTTTATATCTGGATAATATCATGACTATCAAATTACATAATTACAAGTGCATACTAATTCATACCAAATAAATATTTTAGAGAAACACAATTTACCTAAAGGAACATTGGACCAAATTGATCTTAACTAACTCCTAAATGTCTAAATATACCAAGAAAAAACACCAGTTAAACTACATATTGTTTTCTCTAAGCTAGAAGGAAGGTACAATAAAATATTTTCTACAACATATACACTTTTCAACTTTAAATCAAGTATCTAAGGTACACTAGTCAAAATACTAAAACCATGTTATTACAAAAATATTGATTTTTTTGCATATTGGATATGTACTTGGCTTGTTGGTACAACAAAGTATCCATCCTCTAATATATTGTGCTACATCTTCTTGCATTTTGGGACAATAAACATACCTTTATAAGTTAACAACTTTGTTTCCGACCCCAAAAATCCCTGCAACTTTGGAGTTGTGCTCCTCTCTCATAAGTTGTAATATTTCACCTTTAAGAATGCATAGCTATTCTAGCTTGTAGAGTAACCCATTATGGAGATGATAGTCAGCCATATAGCCACCTTCTACATGAAATAGATCTTGTAGCCGTAGAAACACCTCCTTAATGTCTTCATCTTCTATGTATCCCTTTTTGTATGCAACATGGGTAAAAGTTTCCATGGGCATAAGAATCCCCAAAGAAGTAATCTTGGATGTTGGTGGACTTGAAAGCATTCCTGCCAACTTATTGGTGCCTCCCTTCTTATAATTAATGAAAAAATGAAATTGTTGCAAGAACTCATCCACTTGTAATATCTAGTTTGTTGTAGCTTACTCTGGGCTTGCAAATACTATATGGGTTGGTGATCTATGTAAATAATTGCTTCCTTTCCCATCATATAGTGCTTACACTTCTTAATTGTTTGAACCAAGGCATAAATTTACTTATCATAGGTAGGGTAGTTCAAGACTCCTCCATGAAACATTTCAGAATGATAGCATATTGGCTTACTTCACATCAAAATTTCTCCAAAGGAATTCCCACTT
Organism: Larix kaempferi; assembly: GCA_027924585.1. Classification (NCBI taxonomy): domain Eukaryota; kingdom Viridiplantae; phylum Streptophyta; class Pinopsida; order Pinales; family Pinaceae; genus Larix; species Larix kaempferi. The sequence goes on from BSBM01000506.1 coordinate 3,355,574, forward strand.
GCATTTGTCTCCACTTCGAAAGGATTCTCCTAGTTAGGAGATATATATATATATATATTGTGGTTCCCTAATAAGTATCCTAACTTCAGTGAAATTAGTAGGTATTGGCCATTTTATAAAGGGCTCCATCTTTGCAAGGTCTATCTTGAGTTCCCCTGCATCACGAAGATACCCCAAATACACCAATGATTGCTCAATGAACTCACATTTCTTGATATTATCCATCAACTCATGATTTTTTAGAGTCTCTAACACTTGAATGAAATGTGAAATGTTCTACTCCCAGGTAGAGTTATAAACCAATATATCATTTGGATACACTATAACAAAGGAATCTACTCATGGGTGCAAAACATCATTCGTGAGTCTCATAAATGTAGTTTGTACATTACATAAAAAAAATGCATGACCAACCATCCATACAAACCTTGCCTTGTCTTGAAGGAAACTAGTCTAACAAATCATCAAGCCTAGGCAGAGGGCACCAATTCTTAAGTGCAATCCTTTTCAAATTTGTGTAGTCATTGCACATCCACCAAGTCCCATCATTATTTTGTATGATGATAATAAGTTACCCACAAGGTGAGCTTCTTGGTTGAGTCATCCCTTACTCGAGAAACTACTTCTTTACTCCATCTTCTTCCGAAACAAAGTGTCTATAAAATACAATGCTTGGTAATGGGGATCCAAAAAACAATTATATATCATTCCTTACATCCCTCTTAGGTGGTATCCCTTTAGGTTCCTAGAACACTCCTTTGTACATGTGTAGAAACTCCTCCAACTAACAATTTTCCTCTCTGGTACATCCCTCTAGGGATTCCTCTACTCTCAACGATTAATCTACTCTTTGATTCTCTCTTAATAAAAGAAAGACATATTCGTTACTTGTGCTAATTATATTTTTGTCTTTGTTGGAACTTACTAATGATATCTCTAATTTAGCCTTATGTGCATTGATGATGAACAACTTCCCATCCTTGATTAGGTGGTATTCGTTTGATCTCCTCATGAAGATGAAATACCTCATATACATGTCGGGGATTCCAAATATTACACCACACATGTCAAGGGGTACTACATCTAACTCCAATTCATCAATAAAATATTCACTTACAACAAATTAGATTTTACATTGTTTTGTCGCCTTCATCTTTGTGCCATTTCTTACCCATCCCAATGGATAATGGCTAGGACATTCATAAACCTCCAACCCAAGCTTGTTGACTAGATCGAGGATACTATTAGAGACTCCAAATCATGCCCATTTTGTGCATATCATGTAATCATAACTGTACATGATATTGTATTTAAGAGATGTATTTTGTCAAATATGATGCATGCCTTCTCTACACTGCCATATTTTGTACACATGACTACAACAGAAATCCCTATAAAAACATTATATTGGAATCCACCTCTAACTATTTCTTCATGGATCACCATACCCTATTGTAGAGTTATCAAGCTAGCACATGCAAGTAGCTCATTAGCAAAGGTTATGGAGTTTGTTACTACAAAGACTAGCTGCATTTTCTGAAAGAGATTCAGGACCTCATAAAAGTGTTCATTATGTGTGGACCCTACAATCATTGCATTCTATGATGCCATAGCTTTCGAATGTATTTTTAGAAAAAAATCATATGACTACTATTGGCTTGCTCATTTCACCTACATGTCTATGAGAGTAGTTCCCACAAAAACACCATAATGAAATCCTCTCCCAATTATTTCTTTGTGGGTGTTAATTAACCTTGATCCAAAGCCACTTCTTTCACACATGCTAGAATAATCTGTAGTATGGGGGTATTGATTAATGAAGAATTAGGTCATTTTTTTATAAGGATACATAGGCAATAAACACATATTTCATTAAATTTGGAATTATGCAAGGGATCTAGAATTTAGAACTTCAACAAGATTGAGTTTTCGAAAAATGAAAAACCAAAAAATTACTTAATTCACTCATTTCAATCTTTATATTCACCATTTTTTTATAATATTATCAATATAAGCTATATAAAATCAAATTTATATAAAGTTGAAGCATATCTTCCGAATATTAATCTTAGATTCCCTACAATATATATAAAATAAATCTACATTATTATTACAATATTATAATTATCATTAATTTACCATTTTCAATCTATATATTCACCATTTTTTTTACAATATTATCATTATAAGCTATATAAAATCAAATTTATATTAATTTGAAGCATATCTTCCTATGCTTAAACTTAGATTCTTTACATTATTTTATTATTATAATTTGTAATTTGTATTAATATTTCTTTCCTATTAATTTATCTAATGGCATTATTTGTATGTTGAAAGTATTAACCATTTTATTTATAATTTGATAAAGCATATATTGTGCATGTGTTGAATTACCATATTAGTAAGAGATTGTCGCCATTTTAAAGTGACCTAGAAAGCTATTTAATGACATAACAGTCAATGTGTTTGTTACTATAACAAATTTATGTATTGGCATAATAACTTAGTAATTCTCAATCTTGATAATGGATGGCTAGAACATGGGGGGTTTTGCTCAACTTCAAGAGACAACGAGAACTGGAAATGTCTAGGAATTAGGTGAAACCTCTAATACCATGAAGACGTATTAGCTCCTGTAGTCATTGTAATATTGTACTTGTGGATGATGACACTACCCCTAATAATCTTTAGAATATTGACTAGAAAAATAATCAATAACATATCTATGAGCAACAACATCGAAAATTAGGTCGTACTCTATTTTATTTTCTTCCCTTTATATGTATTGTCTATTGTATGCCTGAGGACATTTTTGTCAAGTATATAGCACAACAGATACTTAGGCACTTCACTTATTCCCTTCATTTTATGGGATTATTATGAGCCCACAAGTTTCTACATGTTTTGGACATTGTTAACTATCAATTATTACTTTGGATTATGTTGATTGGTTAAGCCTAGATTCCTTTTTATAATATAAATATAATCATCTAACATTTAAAGAAATATTCATTATTCAATACTACTATATATTATGATATGTGGTTGGCACTATTTTAGAGCCAACAAGAGAAAATATTGTATTGGATAAAGTCTAAGTATACCGATTAAGGTCAAAAAAAATTATTAATTAGAATATAAATTTTATGGTACAATTGGTTTTTTTTCAAATACATGAAGAAAGAGGGAAAACCCATTCTAGTTATTGCAAGTGTCCAGTGTTTATTTTTGAAATGTTTGAACATATTACATTGAAAAAACATTAACTAGCTACTCCCATAGTAAAGTTTTTATAGACAAAGTCTATAATATGTTGTATGTCCAGCATTTATTTTTGAAATGTCTGAACATATTACATTAAAAAACATTAATTAGCTATTCCCATAATAAAGTTTTTATGGACAGTCTATAATATGTTGCTTGTAAGTGCTTTACTGGACTACATTTGAAATCAATGAATTAGAATAGAAACATTGAAGTACATTTTTGTTTCGTACAAATACAAAAGTGAAAACCCACTAAACTTATTAAAAGTGCATTTAACAATCAATTTTTTTTATAAGTATCTGTGTGTCATTTAACAATCAAAATCAAATTATTATGAATTTTTATTATGAATAACACTGCTGAATTCTGCAGTCTTTGGCAAGGATTAAATATTGCGTGTGATCAAGGAATTAGCAATTTAACAGTCTTTGGGGACTCCAGGATTCTGATCAGAGCCCTCATAACCAAGAAGACCCCTCCGAATGTCAAACTGCGCCATATATTTCAAAGAATTCTTCAGGTGAGCAAACATTTCCAAAAAATCAGATTTTACCATGTGCTTCGGGTGCTGAATAAGCAAGCAGACATGGAAGCAAACAAAGGGGTCGAGCTGGCTCAAGGCATATTAAGCATAGATGGCTCGCGTCAGCGATGTGACATCCCATAGCTGCAGGGGATCCTGTATCTTCTCACAGCACGCTCTTTGGCTTCCCAAAACACGTTTTTCATGCGAATGCAGAGATTCCCTGCACCACAGCTCAGAGACAGGTCCTTGCGCCCTCGGGAGTCTCCCTGTATGCTCTTAAAGGAGCTCCTCCCCTGTCTCGAACTCATTCCTCTCTATCAGCGAGCTCTGCTAATAGGATTAAGGTATCAAGCATTTCGAGTTCCCTCTGTCAAGTCCGAGCTCAGATCAAGGTTTGCGGTGTGCTCCTGAACTAGATGGCGTCGAACAGCTCTTCGAGCTCCGGATTCACAGCGGAAGAACGGATTGGAGCCCTGGAAACTGCCCTGGGGTGTCTGAGGGCAAAGCACGATGACCAGAAAGCAAAGTTAGAGGCGCTCTCCAAGGCAGGAGAGCAAACCTGGGACCTGTTGAACAAAGAACTCATGCAACTCCGGGCAGACTTCTCCGAACAAATGGATGATATGAAAGATGAGACGCGAACTAGTTTCAAGGATGCTGCGAACACTCATGGCAACTTCGGCCATAGGATCACAGCACTTGAAGCTGAAGTCACCACTCTGAAAGCTAAGCTGGAAAAATGAATATCGCTCCAGCAGTATAATACGCCTTTCTCCTCTGTTATAGCTAAATAATATCTGGCATTTGGGAGTAGTGGAGCCCTGCCAAGTTTTGGGCGATCTATGTACTTCTATGGAGGTGTACTGTATCTGGGAACTCTATGTAATTAGCATTCGGTTGCTCAATACCGGCACTAATACAATCTACCCCTATGTTACTGTCAAAAGAAAAAACAATCAAAATCAAATTATTATGAACTTTTATTGGTAATTTTTATTGGAAACATTTTACAGATGTCAAAAGAAAATATTTTATAAGTCAAGGCGTGTTTTTTAATGATCAAAATAAATAATTTTGTTATGAATTGGAATAGAAACAAACTAGTACAATTTAATTTATTTTATTATAATATACATTCATGAAGTGTTTGAATGTATTATATTGAAAAGAATACGAATTAGCTAGCCCAACATTATCGTTTTAATAGATCGTATCTAGAAGATGATGCTTTTAAATGTATTATTGAACTTGATTATCCAAGTTTGATGGAGTGAGAAGTTATGTCGATCTAGACAAAGCATTGGAATTTGTAATTTCCATGTTAGATATTGTTTGGTGTTTGAACGTATTACATTGAAAACAATGCTAATTAACTCCAATATAGTTTTAATATGCCAAATTGACTCCAGTATAGTTTTAATAGGCCAAAACTAGAAGATATTGATTTTAAGTGCATTATTGGACTTGATTATCCAAGTTATGGGAGAAGTTATGTTAATATAAACAAATCATTGAAAGTTTAATATTTCATGGTGTCATGTAATTTGCATGATGTATCGTCACATGAATACATTGCAATTTAAACAAAATTTTCATATTTGTACCAAATAATATAAAACTCCCCAAATAAATTTGAAGAAAATATTCAATATACAAGAAAAATTGAAAAATGTTTCTTCATGTATTAATTGGTCCTCCAAAGAACATAATTACATCCATGAATCATCTCCACCTAATCTCATGTTATTCGTTCAAGTAGGTCAAGGACAGCATGTACACCATGTTTATTTATCTTGGCCTTCTTCCAATGTTCTTTCTTAGCCATCCATGCCCAAACTATGGTATCAATTGGAATAGATCCAAGCTCTATGTCATCAGGATTTGGTACCCAATATTCCTCTAATACTTTTCCATTGTATTTCCCTGAACCGGGCTTCCACCAATCAACTTTAACATGAAGAGTATCACTTTCATCATCTTGAAATTTATTTGAGGTGGCTTTTTCCATCCAAATCATCTCCCCTTCTTCCTCGTTTCCTGATCTAACTAGCAACATCTTTCCTTTCTCAACATCATTAATAGGGTTGAATGTTGTCTTTGGCTTATTGCACTTGGGTCCAACATACACGGGTTCACCTGTCATAGTATAAAAATCCCCATCCATAATATTTGAGATTGCATGAAGCGCATTACGACCAACATCTGGAGTTTGCCTTGTCTTGGGCCAGAAATCCTCAGAAGATGAATCATGATCATTGTAATCTTCATATAAAGTATCAAGAACTCTTTCCCAATACTCTACCTTATTTTTCCATTCTGGTGTAACAATTGGCAATTCCTCACCACCCATTGTGTCTTTCCACATTTTTATGTATGATGTTATTCCTTCTTTTAGTTCTTTTAAATAGATTTCATTCTCTTTGGGATGTAAGAAAGATGGCTTCCCTATGGGAAGTTTAGATCGACCTTCATCATCTGTATTCCATAACTCAACTGGTTCTGACCACTCAACATCTCTTATGGATTCTTTATATCTTAATACCGGAACATCATTGAGTACAAGAAATTGGAAGTACTGAACATTAAGATGTCCAACTAGTGCATTTTTTCCTTCCTTGATGTATCCATTAAGGAAGCTTTTGAAGTCATACACCTTATCAATCAGTTTAGGTGGAAACACTCTTTTTTCTTCAATTTTGCGATATGTATCCATCATCTCAGGTAGAGAATATATATCTTTACTTTTCAAGCTGGAAGACATTCTCCCATAGGTCCCATCTATGTCTTCATGGGTGTGTCCCACGAGCAAGAACCCAACCTCAATAGTGATGAAGACACCAAGTGCAGTGAGAAGTGATAGAAACATGAAAAGATAACGGTTTTTATTATCACTTGCTGCATTATCCAATTGTAACAATAAATGTGGAGGAAGAGGTTTAAAATCGATATCTTGATTTTCTAATCTTCCATGAGATAAAAATTCATCCTTGTACACTCTACATTTTGAGTAAATAGAGGTGTCAAGTAATGCATTTGAAAGTGGGCTTCTTGAACTTCCACTCTCATAAAGAAGATCACCATACATATCAAGATGTGGGTCTTCAAGGTCCCTAAAGCACTTAGCAAGTGATGTAATGGTAAATTGTGATCCCATATGTACAAATGGTAGGGAGAAATGACCAAAACCTCCTGTCTTATGCCCATGTGTTAGCATACCTGTCAATGACAAACCCAAGTTTATTCCTACAATAGATTTTGATTTGACGCGTAGCCTTGGAATTGAAGTCTTTGTTTTATCCATTTTATCATGGATAATACTCAAATACTCCTTTGGAAACCTCTCTGACATGATTCTGTGGGCATAGTAGCAATGTCTTCCGCACATAACGATCTTGTTATGTTTGTTCAATCTAGCGCGTGCCGTTTCTTCCAACTCTTTTGTAGTTGCTGACTTCATTTGTGCTTTCAACACAATACACTCACCACATTTACTGAAGTTGGTGTTCTTTGAGAATGCCACGTCTCGAAAATGAGTGTTCCAAATCTTGCTCATTGTTGGTTGTGATATTAATGGACAATTGAGCTTTTCCAAACCCACATTGATCTCTTTTAACAAAGAGCTTTGTGTGTAAGTCGAAGGAAACAATCTTAGAGGAGAAGAAGTTCCATCTGCTTCGACTTGACGTGTTTGGTTTGGCGAAAAATCTGAATTGTCCATTACAATTTTATGCAGTATTTCTATGGCCGCCACAGTTTGTGCACGTGCTTTACATCTATTGGTGTTACCATGAATGGATTCCATATGTCCTTGTTCAAAATTATGTTGGTAGCTATAGAAGGTGCTTTGAGGAATCTTATGTATCTTGTACCATGCTTTCTTACAAATAACATTACCATCAAATCTCATGTCCTTTACTTTTCTAGTAATAGGAGGTAGGCCATGGCCATGGCTCATTGACATGATAGTGTTTGAAACAAGTGAATTCAATACAAATTCCCTGATACCATTTTTCTCTTTGCATTCCATATCCCTTCTAGCATTTGCAACGGCATTCCTATCCACATGTTGAAGACAATCTTGTTTACAACATTCATCTGCAGCCAAAAGTCGGACTTCTTTCTCTTTATCTATCTTGGTTTGACGTTTTGCAACTTTTTCTCTTGTCATAGCTCGTTTAATCTTTTTATATGGCCTCGATGCATTAAGAACATTGACATCTTGATCTTTTTGATTATAAAGATCCCCATCCCATTGGTATAAAGGACTTGTATCCTCTATAACATCCCATATCAACATTTCCATGGGTGGCTCTTTGTACTTTGTCTTCACCCTTAACATCTCACCTATGTTGTCCACCAATTTATGTATTGGCCATCTAACCAATCCATGTATAGACTTATCCCCAATCTTGCATCTTTCACAATACCCATGTATCTCTTCCACAAAAACACCAAAGTTATCTTCACCTAGTGTTTCACCCACAACCATGTCATCCTCATGGACATTAACTATCATTCCTTTGGCAATGCACATAATTGTTCCTATGCATCCATGTGTAAGAGAAACCCTTGTACATGTGAATGCCGCCCTATCTTGTGGAATATTTAGGGGTTGATCTTCACAATGAGGTTTCAAATCTATTTCTGGCCAAATCTCATAAGATTGTATTGCACCCCCTAGTGTTTCCTCAAATCCAGTTGGATGTGGTAAAGGAGCATCATTTTTTAACACCTTCTCAATTCTAACCACTATGCATCCTTTATTTACAATCTTTCCATGAACCTTATTCGCAAGCTCTGTATTGAATATGGAGCCCTCACCCACCTTCACTCCATGTTGTAAAAGATCTACTTTGTCTCCAATAGAAAATGTTGAACAAACATTTGCACCTGTACACCAAACATAACAAACTTAGTATTTTCTCAAAAAAACATTCAATAAACTATGAATAATTCTTAACACATGCTTTGGTGTTTGATTTACCTATGGTGTGCCTCAAATCTATAGTTCTCCATGGATGTGTGTCCCCTTCATCAACATATTCCACAATCAAATGTGGTTGAGTGACATCAATTATCAAAACCATAACATAACCTGCAACAACCCTTCCTCCACCATAATAAGTTCCAACTTCTGTAGATTCAACCTTTCCTAGCCCAATAACTTGACCATTAACGAGGAGGTCAACATAGTCCCCTTTTGTGAAAATTATACTTGCAGCCCTATCTTGTGGAATATTTATGGGTTGATCTTCACAATGAGGTTTCAAATCTATTTCTGGCCAAATCTCATAAGATTCTATTGCACCCCCTAGTGTTTCCTCAAATCCAGTTGGATGTGGTAAAGGAGCATCATTTTTTAACACCACCTCAATTCTAACCACTATGCATCTTTTCTTTACAATCTTTCCATGAACCTTATTCCCAAGCTCTGTATTGAATATGGAGCCCTCACCCACCTTCACTCCATGTTGTAAAAGATCTACTTTGTCTCCAATAGAAAATGTTGAACAAACATTTGCACCTGTACACCAAACATAACAAACTTAGTATTTTCTCAAAAAAACATTCAATAAAGTATGAATAATTCTTAACACATGCTTTGGTATTTGATTTACCTATGGTGTGCCTCAAATCTGTAGTTCTCCATGGATGTGTGTCCCCTTCATCAACATATTCCACAGTCAAATGTGGTTGAGTGACATCAATTATCAAGACCATAACATAACCTGCAACAACCCTTCCTCCACCATAATAAGTTCCAACTTCTGTAGATTCAACCTTTCCTAGCCCAATAACTTGACCATTAACCAGGAGGTCAACATAGTCCCCTTTTGTGAAAATTATACTTGCAGCCCTATCTTGTGGAATATTTATGGGTTGATCTTCACAATGAGGTTTCAAATCTATTTCTGGCCAAATCTCATAAGATTCTATTGCACCCCCTAGTGTTTCCTCAAATCCAGTTGGATGTGGTAAAGGAGCATCATTTTTTAACACCTTCTCAATTCTAACCACTATGCATCCTTTATTTACAATCTTTCTGTAATGACCCTTATTAGGAATTTTATTAAAATTGCAATTTTCCACTTTTTTTCCCTTGTTCGACCTTTGACTAGTTTTGATCTCTAGGTCCCAAATTTGCCCCAAATGATTTCAAATCTTTTGAGAAGGTATATGAATGAGATTAGAAAATAAATATGTGTTTTAAGGATGCCTTTGGACCTTTAAAATACTTCTGCAAATACTCTTTCAATTCTGGCCAATGTAGGGAACTTTACTAGTAATTTGCCTTTGACTAGTATTGGTCTCTATGTCTCGAATTGACTCCAAATGCCTTCAAATCTTCAAGAAAGGTGTATGAATGATATTAAGACTTGAATATGATGTTCAGGGATGATATATGGCCACCAAAATACCTCTGCAAACTCTCTTAAGATTCTGGACCAAGTATGCAATTTTACCAGTAATTTCGGGTTCAAATCCCCCTGGGGTAAGTATTGAAAATGGCTTCCCAAATGCCTCCAAAGCCACTCAAATTTCTGAACAGAGGTATGGAATGTATTAAGGATGTTATTAATGTCTCATGTGCACCATTAATTGATTATTATATCTTTTCCAACCCTCTCCCATTCAACTGCAAAAATCACCAATTCGACCCTTGGGGAAATGGCACTATTTCTTCTCCCAGTGCAATTAAACTAAGTAAAAATACTTCAAATGCTCAAGTATAGTACATGAAACTTGTAAAATACATCCATGGAATTCCATTAATCACAAATTCATCAGAGAATCATCCATTCATTCGAAATCATCATCAATACATTGGTTCACAACAAGGTAGTGGGGAAATGGCATTGTTCTTCCATTAAAAATGAGATTTATACATTTCTACTTGGAATTTCGACCTGAAACTTTTTGGAGATGAAGAACAGAGTATTTACTTCATATTACAAAAGAAATGGGGCATTAAAAGCTTTCCCAAAGAGTACAATAGCTCACCAAAAACGCCCTCCCTCAAGGATCAAGAATATGCCATCAAAACCGGAAATGGTTGAAGGAGTGAGCTGCAATAGAAGAAACCATGAGCTGCCCTGTAGCTTACACCTGCAAATAAAGACTCCATTAAAGCTCCAAATGAAAGGTCTGAATGGCCTTTCCAATTACCAACTTGGATGGGAATCTTTCACCCTCGAAATTGGCTAAGGCAAGAAACTAGTCATCCACTAGCTCTCCCTCTTCACAAATGCAATTGCAAATTCTACAAATGATCAAAAGCTGGTTTCATTCTTTATTATTGACATTTATAAACTTCTAATGTCCTCCATGGGTCGAATTCCTTCCAAGAGACTCATGCCAACTCAAGTTGGGAAGAGATTCCAAAGAACGCCACTTGTACAACAATTCCTAGTCTCCCACTTCCACCAAATCACATGTGGAAGCATCTTAGCTGCCCTAACACCCTTGAGCGCCCTCTTGGAGTATATTTTTAGCCTTGACATGTCATATATGTCATATGTCAGCCTTCAGGTCTGATTTGTGTCATAGGTGTCATAGCATCTTCATCATTGTTGTCATAGAGCTAGGGAATCTAGCCCAAGTGTCTCACTAGCTCCAAATTGCCTCTTCCTCTTCCATGGGAGTTACTCTTCCTCTATATTTCGACCTTGGATGAGTCATGCAATGAATAATACCTTTTGGACTCCCCCAAGTATGTTACCATTCACCTTGAATTCGAATTGGTGAGAGAATGATGCCAAATGAAGTGGGGAAATCTAGCCATATGTGGGTCCCACTTCCTCCATGTGTCTTCATCATGAAATGCCACTTTGATTTTCACTTGTATATATTTATTTATCTCCTTTATTAAATATTTATTCCATTCTAATGTTCAAACATCATTTATTATCCCCATTATTCCAAATCCCAAAGCTTCCACCCCAAACCTAGGAAACTAGTAATTTTCCTCCTTGGCAATTATTTGACCTTTAGCATCAATTTGACAAACTCTAATGAATAGAGCCAATGTGATTAGGCCATTGTGACCCAATACCAAATTTGGGACATGACAAATCCTCCCTTCCCAATATTGCTTGTCCTCAAGCAATTTTAAATGTGGGTGTTGAAGAACCTGCTTTCTGTATAATTCTTTGAAGTTGCCATTTAATTGCCCAACCTTGAGTCTTTGAGTTTCCATGAAGATTTTAGAGAGGAACCACCATGCTTGCTGCTGCACTACTCTGATTAAAATCACTTTATTAAGTGGGGAATCCATCTCCCATACTGCTTGCTTCCCCAAAAAATATGAAACCAATGAGATAAAAATTATTCCAGGGTCCCATTGCTTGTATTGCACCCCAACAATTAAAAGTGCTCTCCAACCCATACCATCAGATAAGAGGATTCCTGGATCCCATTTTCTTGTATGCATTCTTCCAAACATCATGAGTACAAAATATATATCATCAAAGTACATAACAACATAATGAAAATGTACATAAAGGAGATGCTTCATCAAAGAGTCATGAAAGTGCTTATACCTCCAAGCATGTAGACCACCATTCTCCAAGTGCATACAATCTTCAAGTGACCCATCAAATATGCTCCAATGACATAGGTGAGGATCCCATGTCCAATAGTGCTGCTCCAAGAGAATGTGATATGCATCAAAATATTCAGCCATGCATTCTTTCATCCAAGAAGTGAATGAAGAATCTCCACTAAAATCTGAACCAAATAATGAGCAGGAAAAACAAGGAGAATTCAAAGGACTCAAAGAAGTCTCATCCATACATCCATGAGGATATGTATCATCATAAGGTAAAGCAATATGCTGCTGCAATTCTAAATAATGAGGTGCTCTATTCATGTCATCATCAAAAGGATAGGTAGGAGTTTCATACCCCTCATTTGGCACCACTAGGAAAAAACCTTTCACCCAATTTTCATCCCAAAGTGATGTGGCTGGAAAAGAAGTGTGGGGTGAGGAATTATGAACCAACTTTAATTCTTTACAACTCTTACCCATTGAAATATTTAATTCATCTTCTCCATAATTGGTTGGTCCAACTATTGTGAGATCATGTACCTCTTCCAAGGCTTTGCAACTCTCTCCATGAGGCAACTCATAATCCCTTTGAACAAGGACAAGTGCTTGTCCTTCTTCTTGTTTTAGTGTAGTATCTTCAAGAACCTGCATATCAACATGTACCTCATGTTCCACAATTACATTAGGTTCCTCTTTTGTGGCATAAATTGTTTCATCCTTTTCCTTGAAAAGAGAACCATTGCTCATTACTTTTTCCGAGTTGCTTCCAATTCCACTAAGCAACAATCTGAACTCTTGAAAGTATTGTCTCCACTTGTATTCAAAGGATGGTTCAAGTAATTTCCTAAACTCCTCATTCTCCTTTAAGGTTCCTTTCTCATCCTTACTCATGGTGACCAATGAATGCACTTCTTCTCCTACTTCTTCCCTTTCACCAAAGTACATCCAGTTTCAGTTTCTAAGGGTGGTGGCTTATTTCTTTGACTCCTGGTATTCATTAATGTTCTACCACATCAGGTGCCAAGACCATGCTCTGATACCACTGTAATGACCCTTATTAGGAATTTTATTAAAATTGCAATTTTCCACTTTTTTTCCCTTGTTCGACCTTTGACTAGTTTTGATCTCTAGGTCCCAAATTTGCCCCAAATGATTTCAAATCTTTTGAGAAGGTATATGAATGAGATTAGAAAATAAATATGTGTTTTAAGGATGCCTTTGGACCTTTAAAATACTTCTGCAAATACTCTTTCAATTCTGGCCAATGTAGGGAACTTTACTAGTAATTTGCCTTTGACTAGTATTGGTCTCTATGTCTCGAATTGACTCCAAATGCCTTCAAATCTTCAAGAAAGGTGTATGAATGATATTAAGACTTGAATATGATGTTCAGGGATGATATATGGCCACCAAAATACCTCTGCAAACTCTCTTAAGATTCTGGACCAAGTATGCAATTTTACCAGTAATTTCGGGTTCAAATCCCCCTGGGGTAAGTATTGAAAATGGCTTCCCAAATGCCTCCAAAGCCACTCAAATTTCTGAACAGAGGTATGGAATGTATTAAGGATGTTATTAATGTCTCATGTGCACCATTAATTGATTATTATATCTTTTCCAACCCTCTCCCATTCAACTGCAAAAATCACCAATTCGACCCTTGGGGAAATGGCACTATTTCTTCTCCCAGTGCAATTAAACTAAGTAAAAATACTTCAAATGCTCAAGTATAGTACATGAAACTTGTAAAATACATCCATGGAATTCCATTAATCACAAATTCATCAGAGAATCATCCATTCATTCGAAATCATCATCAATACATTGGTTCACAACAAGGTAGTGGGGAAATGGCATTGTTCTTCCATTAAAAATGAGATTTATACATTTCTACTTGGAATTTCGACCTGAAACTTTTTGGAGATGAAGAACAGAGTATTTACTTCATATTACAAAAGAAATGGGGCATTAAAAGCTTTCCCAAAGAGTACAATAGCTCACCAAAAACGCCCTCCCTCAAGGATCAAGAATATGCCATCAAAACCGGAAATGGTTGAAGGAGTGAGCTGCAATAGAAGAAACCATGAGCTGCCCTGTAGCTTACACCTGCAAATAAAGACTCCATTAAAGCTCCAAATGAAAGGTCTGAATGGCCTTTCCAATTACCAACTTGGATGGGAATCTTTCACCCTCGAAATTGGCTAAGGCAAGAAACTAGTCATCCACTAGCTCTCCCTCTTCACAAATGCAATTGCAAATTCTACAAATGATCAAAAGCTGGTTTCATTCTTTATTATTGACATTTATAAACTTCTAATGTCCTCCATGGGTCGAATTCCTTCCAAGAGACTCATGCCAACTCAAGTTGGGAAGAGATTCCAAAGAACGCCACTTGTACAACAATTCCTAGTCTCCCACTTCCACCAAATCACATGTGGAAGCATCTTAGCTGCCCTAACACCCTTGAGCGCCCTCTTGGAGTATATTTTTAGCCTTGACATGTCATATATGTCATATGTCAGCCTTCAGGTCTGATTTGTGTCATAGGTGTCATAGCATCTTCATCATTGTTGTCATAGAGCTAGGGAATCTAGCCCAAGTGTCTCACTAGCTCCAAATTGCCTCTTCCTCTTCCATGGGAGTTACTCTTCCTCTATATTTTGACCTTGGATGAGTCATGCAATGAATAATACCTTTTGGACTCCCCCAAGTATGTTACCATTCACCTTGAATTCGAATTGGTGAGAGAATGATGCCAAATGAAGTGGGGAAATCTAGCCATATGTGGGTCCCACTTCCTCCATGTGTCTTCATCATGAAATGCCACTTTGATTTTCACTTGTATATATTTATTTATCTCCTTTATTAAATATTTATTCCATTCTAATGTTCAAACATCATTTATTATCCCCATTATTCCAAATCCCAAAGCTTCCACCCCAAACCTAGGAAACTAGTAATTTTCCTCCTTGGCAATTATTTGACCTTTAGCATCAATTTGACAAACTCTAATGAATAGAGCCAATGTGATTAGGCCATTGTGACCCAATACCAAATTTGGGACATGACACTTTCCATGAACCTTATTCCCAAGCTATGTATTGAATATGGAGCCCTCACCCACCTTCACTCCATGTTGTAAAAGATCTACTTTGTCTCCAATAGAAAATGTTGAACAAACATTTGCACCTGTACACCAAGCATAACAAACTTAGTATTTTCTCAAAAAAACATTCAATAAACTATGAATAATTCTTAACACATGCTTTGGTGTTTGATTTACCTATGGTGTGCCTCAAATCTGTAGTTCTCCATGGATGTGTGTCCCCTTCATCAACATATTCCACAATCAAATGTGGTTGAGTGACATCAATTATCAAAACCATAACATAACCTGCAACAACCCTTCCTCCACCATAATAAGTTCCAACTTCTGTAGATTCAACCTTTCCTAGCCCAATAACTTGACCATTAACGAGGAGGTCAACATAGTCCCCTTTTGTGAAAATTATACTTGCAGCCCTATCTTGTGGAATATTTATGGGTTGATCTTCACAATGAGGTTTCAAATCTATTTCTGGCCAAATCTCATAAGATTCTATTGCACCCCCTAGTGTTTCCTCAAATCCAGTTGGATGTGGTGAAGGAGCATCATTTTTTAACACCACCTCAATTCTAACCACTATGCATCCTTTCTTTACAATCTTTCCATGAACCTTATTCCCAAGCTCTGTATTGAATATGGAGCCCTCACCCACCTTCACTCCATGTTGTAAAAGAGCTACTTTGTCTCCAATAGAAAATGTTGAACAAACATTTGCACCTGTACACCAAACATAACAAACTTAGTATTTTCTCAAAAAAACATTCAATAAAGTATGAATAATTCTTAACACATGCTTTGGTATTTGACTTACCTATGGTGTGCCTCAAATCTGTAGTTCTCCATGGATGTGTGTCCCCTTCATCAACATATTCCACAGTCAAATGTGGTTGAGTGACATCAATTATCAAAACCATAACATAACCTGCAACAACCCTTCCTCCACCATAATAAGTTCCAACTTCTGTAGATTCAACCTTTCCTAGCCCAATAACTTGACCATTAACGAGGAGGTCAACATAGTCCCCTTTTGTGAAAATTATACTTGCAGCCCTATCTTGTGGAATATTTATGGGTTGATCTTCACAATGAGGTTTCAAATCTATTTCTGGCCAAATCTCATAAGATTCTATTGCACCCCCTAGTATTTCCTCAAATCCAGTTGGATGTGGTAAAGGAGCATCATTTTTTAACACCTTCTCAATTCTAACCACTATGCATCCTTTCTTTACAATCTTTCCATGAACCTTATTCCCAAGCTCTGTATTGAATATGGAGCCCTCACCCACCTTCACTCCATGTTGTAAAAGATCTACTTTGTCTCCAATAGAAAATGTTGAACAAACATTTGCACCTGTACACCAAACATAACAAACTTAGTATTTTCTCAAAAAAACATTCAATAAAGTATGAATAATTCTTAACACATGCTTTGGTATTTGATTTACCTATGGTGTGACTCAAATCTGTAGTCCTCCATGGATGTGTGTCCCCTTCAACATATTCCACAATCAAATGTGGTTGAGTGACATCAATTATCAAAACCATAACATAACCTGCAACAACCCTTCCTCCACCATAATAAGTTCCAACTTCTGTAGATTCAACCTTTCCTAGCCCAATAACTTGACCATTAACCAGGAGGTCAACATAGTCCCCTTTTGTGAAAATTATACTTGCAGCCCTATCTTGTGGAATATTTATGGGTTGATCTTCACAATGAGGTTTCAAATCTATTTCTGGCCAAATCTCATAAGATTCTATTGCACCCCCTAGTGTTTCCTCAAATCCAGTTGGATGTGGTAAAGGAGCATCATTTTTTAACACCACCTCAATTCTAACCACTATGCATCCTTTCTTTACAATCTTTCCATGAACCTTATTCCCAAGCTCTGTATTGAATATGGAGCCCTCACCCACCTTCACTCCATGTTGTAAAAGATCTACTTTGTCTCCAATAGAAAATGTTGAACAAACATTTGCACCTGTACACCAAACATAACAAACTTAGTATTTTCTCAAAAAAACATTCAATAAAGTATGAATAATTCTTAACACATGCTTTGGTGTTTGATTTACCTATGGTGTGCCTCAAATCTGTAGTTCTCCATGGATGTGTGTCCCCTTCATCAACATATTCCACAGTCAAATGTGGTTGAGTGACATCAATTATCAAAACCATAACATAACCTGCAACAACCCTTCCTCCACCATAATAAGTTCCAACTTCTGTAGATTCAACCTTTCCTAGCCCAATAACTTGACCATTAACCAGGAGGTCAACATAGTCCCCTTTTGTGAAAATTATACTTGCAGCCCTATCTTGTGGAATATTTATGGGTTGATCTTCACAATGAGGTTTCAAATCTATTTCTGGACAAATCTCATAAGATTCTATTGCACCCCCTAGTGTTTCCTCAAATCCAGTTGGATGTGGTAAAGGAGCATCATTTTTTAACACCTTCTCAAATCTAACCACTATGCATCCTTTATTTACAATCTTTCCATGAACCTTATTCCCAAGCTCTGTATTGAATATGGAGCCCTCACCCACCTTCACTCCATGTTGTAAAAGATCTACTTTGTCTCCAATAGAAAATGTTGAACAAACATTTGCACCTGTACACCAAACATAACAAACTTAGTATTTTCTCAAAAAAACATTCAATAAACTATGAATAATTCTTAACACATGCTTTGGTGTTTGATTTACCTATGGTGTGCCTCAAATCTGTAGTTCTCCATGGATGTGTGTCCCCTTCATCAACATATTCCACAATCAAATGTGGTTGAGTGACATCAATTATCAAAACCATAACATAACCTGCAAC
This sequence comes from Larix kaempferi, assembly GCA_027924585.1. Classification (NCBI taxonomy): domain Eukaryota; kingdom Viridiplantae; phylum Streptophyta; class Pinopsida; order Pinales; family Pinaceae; genus Larix; species Larix kaempferi. The sequence continues at coordinate 3,373,852 of BSBM01000506.1, forward strand.
AACCCTTCCTCCACCATAATAAGTTCCAACTTCTGTAGATTCAACCTTTCCTAGCCCAATAACTTGACCATTAACGAGGAGGTCAACATAGTCCCCTTTTGTGAAAATTATACTTGCAGCCCTATCTTGTGGAATATTTATGGGTTGATCTTCACAATGAGGTTTCAAATCTATTTCTGGCCAAATCTCATAAGATTCTATTGCACCCCCTAGTGTTTCCTCAAATCCAGTTGGATGTGGTAAAGGATAATCATTTTTTAACACCACCTCAATTCTAACCACTATGCATCCTTTCTTTACAATCTTTCCATGAACCTTATTCCCAAGCTCTGTATTGAATATGGAGCCCTCACCCACCTTCACTCCATGTTGTAAAAGATCTACTTTGTCTCCAATAGAAAATGTTGAACAAACATTTGCACCTGTACACCAAACATAACAAACTTAGTATTTTCTCAAAAAAACATTCAATAAAGTATGAATAATTCTTAACACATGCTTTGGTATTTGATTTACCTATGGTGTGCCTCAAATCTGTAGTTCTCCATGGATGTGTGTCCCCTTCATCAACATATTCCATAGTCAAATGTGGTTGAGTGACATCAATTATCAAAACCATAACATAACCTGCCACAACCCTTCCTCCACCATAATAAGTTCCAACTTCTGTAGATTCAACCTTTCCTAGCCCAATAACTTGACCATTAACCAGGAGGTCAACATAGTGCCCTTTTGTGAAAATTATACTTGCAGCCCTATCTTGTGGAATATTTATGGGTTGATCTTCACAATGAGGTTTCAAATCTATTTCTGGCCAAATCTCATAAGATTCTATTGCACCCCCTAGTGTTTCCTCAAATCCAGTTGGATGTGGTAAAGGAGCATCATTTTTTAACACCTTCTCAATTCTAACCACTATGCATCCTTTCTTTACAATCTTTCCATGAACCTTATTCCCAAGCTCTGTATTGAATATGGAGCCCTCACCCACCTTCACTCCATGTTGTAAAAGATCTACTTTGTCTCCAATAGAAAATGTTGAACAAACATTTGCACCTGTACACCAAACATAACAAACTTAGTATTTTCTCAAAAAAACATTCAATAAAGTATGAATAATTCTTAACACATGCTTTGGTATTTGATTTACCTATGGTGTGACTCAAATCTGTAGTCCTCCATGGATGTGTGTCCCCTTCAACATATTCCACAATCAAATGTGGTTGAGTGACATCAATTATCAAAACCATAACATAACCTGCAACAACCCTTCCTCCACCATAATAAGTTCCAACTTCTGTAGATTCAACCTTTCCTAGCCCAATAACTTGACCATTAACCAGGAGGTCAACATAGTCCCCTTTTGTGAAAATTATACTTGCAGCCCTATCTTGTGGAATATTTATGGGTTGATCTTCACAATGAGGTTTCAAATCTATTTCTGGCCAAATCTCATAAGATTCTATTTCACCCCCTAGTGTTTCCTCAAATCCAGTTGGATGTGGTAAAGGAGCATCATTTTTTAACACCACCTCAATTCTAACCACTATGCATCCTTTCTTTACAATCTTTCCATGAACCTTATTCCCAAGCTCTGTATTGAATATGGAGCCCTCACCCACCTTCACTCCATGTTGTAAAAGATCTACTTTGTCTCCAATAGAAAATGTTGAACAAACATTTGCACCTGTACACCAAACATAACAAACTTAGTATTTTCTCAAAAAAACATTCAATAAAGTATGAATAATTCTTAACACATGCTTTGGTATTTGATTTACCTATGGTGTGCCTCAAATCTCTAGTTCTCCATGGATGTGTGTCCCCTTCATCAACATATTCCACAATCAAATGTGGTTGAGTGACATCAATTATCAAAACCATAACATAACCTGCAACAACCCTTCCTCCACCATAATAAGTTCCAACTTCTGTAGATTCAACCTTTCCTAGCCCAATAACTTGACCATTAACCAGGAGGTCAACATAGTCCCCTTTTGTGAAAATTATACTTGCAGCCCTATCTTGTGGAATATTTATGGGTTGATCTTCACAATGAGGTTTCAAATCTATTTCTGGCCAAATCTCATAAGATTCTATTGCACCCCCTAGTGTTTCCTCAAATCCAGTTGGATGTGGTAAAGGAGCATCATTTTTTAACACCTTCTCAATTCTAACCACTATGCATCCTTTCTTTACAATCTTTCCATGAACCTTATTCCCAAGCTCTGTATTGAATATGGAGCCCTCACCCACCTTCACTCCATGTTGTAAAAGATCTACTTTGTCTCCAATAGAAAATGTTGAACAAACATTTGCACCTGTACACCAAACATAACAAACTTAGTATTTTCTCAAAAAAACATTCAATAAAGTATGAATAATTCTTAACACATGCTTTGGTATTTGATTTACCTATGGTGTGACTCAAATCTGTAGTCCTCCATGGATGTGTGTCCCCTTCAACATATTCCACAATCAAATGTGGTTGAGTGACATCAATTATCAAAACCATAACATAACTTGCAACAACCCTTCCTCCACCATAATAAGTTCCAACTTCTGTAGATTCAACCTTTCCTAGCCCAATAACTTGACCATTAACCAGGAGGTCAACATAGTCCCCTTTTGTGAAAATTATACTTGCAGCCCTATCTTGTGGAATATTTATGGGTTGATCTTCACAATGAGGTTTCAAATCTATTTCTGGCCAAATCTCATAAGATTCTATTGCACCCCCTAGTGTTTCCTCAAATCCAGTTGGATGTGGTAAAGGAGCATCATTTTCTAACACCTTCTCAATTCTAACCACTGTGCATCCTTTCTTTACAATCATTCCATGAACCTTATTCCCAAGCTCTGTATTGAATATGGAGCCCTCACCCACCTTCACTCCATGTTGTAAAAGATCTACTTTGTCTCCAATAGAAAATGTTGAACAAACATTTGCACCTGTACACCAAACATAACAAACTTAGTATTTTCTCAAAAAAACATTCAATAAACTATGAATAATTCTTAACACATGCTTTGGTGTTTGATTTACCTATGGTGTGCCTCAAATCTGTAGTCCTCCATGGATGTGTCTCCCCTTCATCAACATATTCCACAATCAAATGTGGTTGAGTGACATCAATTATCAAAACCATAACATAACCTGCAACAACCCTTCCTCCACCATAATAAGTTCCAACTTCTGTAGATTCAACCTTTCCTAGCCCAATAACTTGACCATTAACCAGGACGTCAACATAGTCCCCTTTTGTGAAAATTATACTTTCCATTGTCGCTCCTACAAATTCTGTAACACACAATTGAATTATAATTTGTAGTTAAGGTTAAACCATGTAAAGTGTGCTCTTATATTTTAGGCAAAACACAATCTACAAAAAAATAATGTACTTGTAATAGCTAAAAAGGGTATGGCATCATTTTTTTGTGCAAATTAAACCTTGTTCCCCACCATTTAGTCCCCACCGCCAAAAGGGACTTTACATATAAATTATGATGGAGCTACAAAGCGTAATCAAAACAAGATTGGTTATCAATGTATATAATCTTAATACAAACACAAAACTATTCTTAGAAAAACTTGTAAAAATGTCTAAAAATTTTCCATACTTAAGAACTTGTAATAGTATTGAAGGTAGTTATTAAGTAGGTTGGAATCCAGCCATGATCGATCATGCAAGTTTGTATAATCATGGAACTTGTAATAGTATTGAAGGTAGTTATTAAGTAGGTTGGAATCCAACCATGATTGATCATGCAAGTTTGTATAATCATGTCTCACTGAGATTTATTTTTTGTATCAATTGTTCAAAGTAAATTCAAATATCCTTGATTGGAGTCATCCCTATTTTAAGTACTCCCGAAAATAGTTATTTGGTGTCATCTAAACCTATATTGTAGATTAGTGAAGAATAACATCTATATGGAACTAGAGTCCTACAAAATCCCAAGCCACTATTAGTATACTAATACATAATAGAAGTTTTTTGAATTATAAGCGACTCCTAGCTTAGCGACTACTAGCTTTCCTTCTAGCATAAGCATTTCCTTCTAGCATAAGCACACATGCTTATGCTAGAAGAAAAGCTAGCACTCATTAGCTTTCCAAAAGAAAAACCCTAGGCATGGTGATTGGTGGTTGCTAAGTTATACCTTGGTCTTCTGCCATGTACTCTATTTTGAAATAAGCACATGGCACAAAATCAAGAAATGCTAGAGACTACTAGCGTTCGTTCTAGCCTAAGCATTTCCTTATAGCATAAGCACACACATTTATGCTAAAATGAAATCTAGTAGTCGCTAGCTTTCTAATAGATAAACCCTGGGCATGGTGATTGGTGGTTGCTAGCTTATACCTTGAGCTTTTCTTCTTGCATAAGCATGTGTTTATGATAGAAGGAAATTCTTATGCTACAAGGAAAGCTAGCAGTCGCCAGCTTTCTTTGATCTGTTGCCATGTTCTTATTTCAAAATAGAGCACATGACATGTGTGGTTATGCCAGAAGGAAATGCTTATGCTAGCTTTCCTTGATCTTGTTCCGTGTTCTTCTTTCAAAATAGAGCACATGGCACAAGATAAAGGAAAGCTAGCGACTGCTAGCTTTCTTTCTAGCATAAGCATTTCCTTCTAGCATAAGCACACATGCTTAGAAGGAAAGATAACAATTGCTAGCTTTCTAATAGAAAAACTCTAGCCATGAAGGACAGCTAGCAGTCGTTAGCTTTCCAATTGATAACATTGTCCGTGGTGATTGGTGGTTGCTAGCTTATACCTTCAGCTTGCGCCATCTGCTCTATTTTGAAATAAACACATGGCACAAGATCAAGGAAAGCTAGCGACTGCTAGCTTTCCTCCTAGCATAAGCATTTCCTTCTAGGATAATAACACATACTTATGCTAGAAGGAAAGCTAGCAGTCGCTAGCTTTCCAATACAAAAATCCTGTCCATGGTGATTGGTGGTTGCTAGATTATACTTTGAGCTTGTGTCATGTGCTCTATTTTGAAATAAGAACATGGAAACAGATCAAAGAAAGCTGGCGACTGCTAGCTTTCCTTGTAGCATAAGAATTTCCTTCTATCATAAACAAACATGCTTATGCAGGAAGGAAAGCTAACAGTCGCTAGCTTTCCAATACAAAAACCCCGTCCATGGTGATTGGTGGTTGTTAGCTTATACCTTGAGCTTGTGCCATGTACTCTATTTTTAACGAATGCTACCTTTCCTTCTAGCAAATGCATTTCCTTTTAGCATGACACACATGCTTATGTTAGAAGGAAAGCTAGCAGTCGCTAGCTTTCCAATAGAAAAACCCTGGGCTTGGTGATTGGTGGTTGCTAGCTTATACTTTGAACTTGTATCATGTACTCTATTTTCAAATAAGCACATGGCACAAGATCAAGGAAAGCTAGCGACTGCTAGCTTTCCTTCTAGCATAAGCATTTCCTTCTAGGATAATAACACATACTTATGCTAGAAAGAAAGCAAGCAGTCACTAGCTTTCCAATAGAAAAATCTTGTCCATGGCAATTGGTGGTTGCTAGCTTATACCTTGAGCTTGTGCCATGCACTCTATTTTCAAATAAGCACATGGCACAAGATCAAGGAAAGCTAGCGACTGCTAGCTTTCCTTCTAGCATAAGCATTTTCTTCTAGGATAAGAACACATATTTACGCTAGAAGGAAAGCTAACAGTCCAATAGAAAAATAATAAGAATCTCTTTAAGTTCACATTTCCTAAAGATTCATAATAGCCTATCCCATAGAGACCATCATTTAACTCGTTAGATGAATAACTTTTGGACATGTCAACATGAGAATAAGGTTCATGGAAAGATTGTAAAGAAAGGCTGACGCTGAGGCAAACAGGGCCGTGCTATCTCAAGTCCAAGAATTTTGTAACTTCAGATAGCGATAACTATGTAACCAAGCACCCGGTGGCTGTTTCACCGGTTATTAATTAAAACTACCCTATGTTTCAGTATAAAAAAAAGAAAGGATGCATAGTGGTTAGAATTTAAAGCTTGTCATTTATAAACACTTATAAACACTATGCTCTGTATTGAATATGGAGCCCTCACCCACCTTCACTCCATGTTGTAAAAGATCTACTTTGTCTCCAATAGAAAATGTTGAACAAACATTTGCACCTGTACAAACATAACAAACTTAGTATTTTCTCAAAAAAACATTCAATAAACTATGAATAATTCTTAACACATGCTTTGGTGTTTGATTTACCTATGGTGTGCCTCAAATCTGTAGTCCTCCATGGATGTGTGTCCCCTTCATCAACATATTCCACAATCAAATGTGGTTGAGTGACATCAATTATCAAAACCATAACATAACCTGCAACAACCCTTCCTCCACCATAATAAGTTCCAACTTTTCTCCATTGTCAACTTTGGAGAAAATAGTGAATATTTAAATGATATAAAACGAGGCATAACCAGTATGAATCTCGAATTATTTCAGACATTCATTTAAATATAGAAGAAAAACATAATGGAAGATATAACAAAGGAAGTGAACATGCACATATAAAGATAAAGAAAAAACGGACTGTAAAGCTGATCAACACATGAATCTCTGGTCTCAAAAGATGGGTATTTTCACTGTACTGCTTTTATTTATCAAAAAATAGATCTCCAAACATACACTGTCTCTCAAAAAATTTCCAACCCCCTCAACAATGACTCTCATTGTTCTTATACAAAATTTGGAAGAAGCTTGACATTACTGCTTCTTTTAACTAATAACTGAAAATATTTTAACTTAAAAGATAACTGTCTTTGAGCAATAGATAACTGTCTCCAAATAATATTACAAATTTAAAATAAAAGTATCTTTTTGCCACTTGGCAAAATTTTTGAATATCATCTTTTCGCCACTTGGCGAGAGTTTTGAAAGCCTCTATGAATGGACAGAATATCTTGTCCTTCCATATTTTTCCACATAAGTCCACTGGTCGGCCGCGGGTAAGTCATAGTTGGTCATTTCCTTCACCAAGACTCGCATTTCAACATGACCTGCATAAGAAACAGGAAGAAGGTTTCCACAGGTTGAGATTACCATATTTAAAATTTCAAAATCCTCTGATATTTTCTCCATTAAAATTTTCCCTGTAAGCATATGATCAAGCTGGTGGAACTTTCTGTGATCCATCCTTATATCAAACAACAATCTCTTATAATCATTCGGAGGAATCAATTCATTTTTTTCATTCCAAAAAGTAGGGAACCCTTTGTTTACTAATTTTTCAAATTGCTTTTTGAACTTTACTACTTCTTCCCGTATTTCTCCAGCTTTAGCTTCAACATTCTCAACATGCGAGTATTTACCCAAGATCCTTCTGGCCCATGTGATGACTGAAATTCTGTTCGTTATATTCATGGCTGTCAGGTCTGCTTCAGTTAGACTGTTTAAAAATGTTATTGCTTTCTGGGCTATGTCTTTTGGCTTTTTATTTAAGCTTTCCCTAACGGCTCTGCAACTTTCGAAGGCATCTTTGACCACCTTTTCTTTGACTCTTATGTAATCCAGATATGGTCTTAGTTTCTCAACTTCTTTTATAATTTGGTCCCACACCAGGTGTTTACAACCTTGCATAGCAGCTTGCCCTGTCACATGAGCTGCTAATCCTTTATTATTATTACTTAATTCCTGATTCTTTGTTTGCAAGGTTTTTATTTCTTTATTTTTGATTTCATTCTCTTCTGTCAGCTTCTGTATTTCAACCTTCAATTCTTTGATTTCATTTTCCCTTAAGCTTACCTGGGACATAGCCTGTAAAATATCATCTACTCCCGTTTTATCTTCCTGTGTGTCTGTTTGTACTTGTTGCGGACCACTTCCTGCTAATCTTTTCCTCGCTTCTGCCAACTGTTCTTCTAAAATGATTTTCTCTTTTTCCCACCGATCTTTTTCATCAGAAAGCTTTAACATTTTAGCAGTAACATCATTGACTTCATTAGATAATTCTTCTTTTTCTTTTTCCAATATTGTCAATTCTTCTCCTTGGATGAGTACAGTGTCTGGAATTTTTAATTTTCGTCTCAACATCTGGATCGTATCGTCTTTCTCTTTGAGCAGTTTGGTTGCTGCATCTCCTTCTTTATTTATCAAATTTGCTTGCAATTTTTTAATCTGTTGCTGTCGAGACTTATTCTCTGCCTTCTCTTGTCTCAATTGATTGTTTAATTTATCCACTGAACTTTTCAACTTGTCTGCTCTTAATATGGATCCCAAATAGTCTGAATATATGACTTCTCCAGTTTGTCTATGCAATAAAATTTTATCCGGGGCATTTATTTTAGACAAATCTAAATTCATTTCTGAAATCTTATTTTTTGTGACAACTGAAAATTTCAAGGTATTTTCCCTGATATTTCTGCTAGTAAATAAGCTTACATCAGTCCCAGATATACTTCTAACCTTCGGAAACAATTGACTGGTTTGTTTCGCGGACTCCTGTTTATTTCGACTATGCTCATCAAACACATCCATGATATTCTGGGGTCTATTTACATCACCCTCTACAGGGGTTTCTTCAATGTTGTACTCTTTAACTGTAACCTCTGGTATTTCTTTTTCAGCTGTTTTAGCCTCTTCTGAAATTGTTGTTAACTCTTGTGGTTCATTCATTTTCAATCTTTTACCTCTTTATGTTTCTTCATCTTCAATGATCATTATGTCCTGTATGGGTCTTTTAGATCCAACCAATGCACTATCTATTTCGCTTTCTGTCCCTGTTGTTGTGTCAATCAATGCCATTTCTTTGTCGGATGCATCCGGAATGATTTCTTCATTATATTCTAGCCAATTGGCTCTGTCCGACATTCCTTCAACAATCTGATGGTTCAGGGCCTTGATACGATGCTCCGTTCTTTGTTTTGATATGATGTTTAACGGGTCATACTCCATAGCCGTATCTGACTCAAAATTCATATCCGTCAACAACTTCTCTATATACACTACAACATTCTTATTCTTTAATGTGAACGGACCAAATGTGAATGGGTATTTAATGTCTGTAGCTTGTCTGTGAACCAAAAAATTGTTATCTTCCACAATCAACTTTTGTCTTAAGAATTCCAAGGCAAAAACCCTTAAAGTAAGAAAAGCTGGTAACACATAGGGTTTATGTCTGAACCCATATAATCTGATTACTGTACTGTCTTTCGACAAAAACCAGTCTCCTGTTGCGTATTATGTACTCAATTGCATGGATGCCTGCATTTCCGGTAGTACTCTAGGCAGATTTTTTCCAAAAATCATTCTATAAATCTCTGAAAGCATGTAATTGGTGTAATTGAACATGTTATTTTCTAGTAAAGACGTGAAAATGATTTCTGGGAACTGCAACTCGTCTTGACTGGCTGTCATAATCATTTTCATCAAAAAGGCCTGAAACCTGAAATGTCTGAGAGTAGGAAAATTGACCATCTGGTCGTGAATCTTTTCTGTTAAAAATGCTTCAAAATTAAGTCGAGGGATTTGATTTTCACCAATCCCTGACTGGACTGTACTCATTTTGTACAATAAACTCAATTGAAACTCGGTTACATACAAATCCGTATCCAAACCTAGAACTACGGCCAATAATGTCAAAACTAACTGGGTATTTTCATTAAAAAGATTGATATCTATAGGGTATGGGACCTCCGAAATGCTGGTCTCTGGCTTGAGACACGATGACAAAAACATTTCCCTATCATTTTGAGAAACATGATGATAATTTTCAATAACGGAGACTTCAGAGAAAACCTCAGGGTCAAGGGTTTGGGAACAATCTACTTCTAGGGCTTTAATTAACTCTGCTGGCTTTAATTCGCAAATGACTTGGGTCTTTTGGCTGTTTAGAACGACTTTCTCTTCCCGGGAGTAATTTTCGACACACCATGATACGAATTCTGGGAAAGAAGGGATTTGGTCGGGGCAAAAGGCTATCAAAGACGACTGGTGAACTCTGTGGGGGTCTGTCCCTTCCTTTAACAATTCACACAACCTAATTTTTATATCAGATATTGGAAATCTAATTAGGGTATCGTAGACGTCTTCGTCTCTATCCTCTAGGGCTTCTTTTGATTTAAAAACGTCTATATCGTGCACAGTCTCCATTTAAACGTTTCTTTAAACAAAATTCTGTTTAAAAAAGTAGGACAGGTAACCCGACCCTACCTGTATGTACCCGCCTTTCGCCTTCTGTCGCAATCGCAGATCTCCACCAGTCTTCAGAGCTCTTCTGGATAGTGACACATGCAGAATGCCGTTATGTGGAGCCTATTTTGTTTTATATGACTTTTGAATTAACTTCCCTGCACCTTTATGAATGCGGTTCATATCTGACCATTGATCTTGAGACTTTGTTTTGGACCGTCAGATCTCGCCTCCCTTTATTCCATCTGGTGGTATCCGCGATCAAAACGCTGTTTTCTTTTCGGGTTTATTCTCTGCGCGGATCAACCACCTGCTGACACCTGTTCAAGTGGTTTATTCTCCGCGACCGCTCTTCCTCATATCCAGTGTGCACCTTCCTAGATGCGGATGAAACAATGGCCGTTGATTTGACTAAGGTTTATATCGGCCCTCCGATTGCTACAAAGTATACGCCATGTGATATGACCCCGCCACGCTTGCTCTATCTGCCACGTATCAGGTCCCACCCTGCCACGTGTACTGACCCCACCGCGCTTCCATATTTGGTGGTTCCGCCCGGCGCTATGGTGGTTTCCTTTACCGCTATATTACATATGCGGAAGGATGAGGTTTGGACACGTGTCCCGGCGGTATTGAGTCCGCTACCGCCCACATCTATTTGCCGCCGATCACTTTGGCGATGCGGGAAGCAATATCGGCCGTTGATCGGGATTGTTGACATCTCCGCCACCGAAACTTGATCGGGGTTTAATCTTTTCACAAATTTGCTTTCGGACTTTGCATAAGTGGGTTTTTTCCTCTTGTTTTTGAATTGTCAACCTTTTCTTCAACCTCCTTTGTGATAATTTCTTCCTTTTTGGGACATTTTAGCAAACTTTTTGGATTTAGTCATTCTCAAACCTTAGTGTCAACACATAGAATGCCAATCTTTTCTCTTTACATGAGAATTAGCACCCATCTGCATTTCATAGTTCAATACATCTTCCATCCTCTCAAATTCCTGGTGTATTTTCTCTATATCTAAAAAAATTGGATTTCTCTTTTATGATGGTCTACCTCTATACCAAGCCGGTAGATGTTGCAAGTTTGTTGAATTGTAGCAACAAGGGAATGCAAATTGTAATTAATCTATACCTTAGTCTAATTAATTTTTGTCCAATAATTATGCTTTGATCATTACACCACTCTCAACTTTTGTACCTATTTTTGGCATTTCAAACTCCAAGCATTCCAATCTCCAACTAAGTATGACATGTCAGTTTCCTCGATATGCACTTGTCACATTGTCGTAAATGTTGGTGAATTAAAATTGGAATCTTGCCTCTCCCTGTTCATTCTTCCGTTGTGGAAGCCCATCCCCTGCATTTGCTTCTCAACCAAACATCTCACCCTTCTGCAGCGAGACCCCTGCATCTGCTGCTCGAGCAGGTTCTATTCTACTCCATGTTCTGTTCTACTTTTGTTTTATAGTTGCATAGCATTTCCAATGAAAGGCAAACAACTACAAGTTACACACCAAATTGGCGATCAATCCTAAATCTCTCTATAAACTTAATAGGTAGGACTAAACTATTATGACCCGACACTAAACTTTTCCATCTAGTTTGATTGATCCATAATGTAACGTCCGGAGGGATCTCATGGTCAGTGAACCATAGATTTTAAATGGCTAATGTCCCATATATTTTAAACGGTTAATGCCGCATAGGTTTTATATGGGATTTCCATGAGAGGAAATAAAAATATTCTACTCTAAATGCCATCTTTTTGCAACTTATAATGTGTTAAACCATATCTTTATGGTTAATGCCTCATAGATTTAAAATCATATCTCAATAGATATCAGTGATTTAGCTAATTTGGTGCACATGGATCCTTTCACTCATGATTCATACAAAGAGGAAAGAACATAAGATTACAATTTCATGAAGATATTTCATGGATACAAGGCCAAAGTCATGAAGAATCAATTAAAGTGACAGCAAGATTTAGTATCATCTCCAAGATGCATTTCTCAACAAGATATATAAGTGTTATACACCTATATAGGTGAGAGGAAAAAACTAATAACAGAGGCCCATAACTCTGATGTTGGAGGCCATTTTGGTTTTGAGAAAACAAATAATAACTTGTAGATATGTGTCTTGTGCCAAATTCAGGAAGATGTAGATTGGTTCATTAGAGGATGCATACGCCATTGCTCTAGTAAGACCAACAATGGGAAGGAAGGTTTATATCAACATATACATATAAGTACTAGACCATGGGAGAACAATGCATTTTGTGGGAGGTTTTTCAAGAAGCATGTTACGGATTTTGTAAATAAAATAGCTTAATAAAATAGTGTATAAACCAATGTACACCAAATATGAGAGTGAAACATAAATCCTAAAGTTATAATAGAGATGAATTAAATAATAAATCCTTATATTTATTCTCCATTATTTATGGATTCATTGTGTTAAGGAGAGGTTTATCGATGTTTCATACCTACGATACGCAATCCATATTCTTACCTATCATGAAGATGGACTACATATCATAGGTCCGAAACATCAATAAACCCCTCCTTAACACAATGAATCCAAAAATCATGGAGAATAAACAAGCACACTGTGAAATCCTGAGAGAGAAAAATCATTATATTCATTAAGAGAATCCTTAATTATAATGATTGTAACTACATCTCTCTATATAATATTCCCTATCTCTCCATATCCCCAATTGTACTTGTGGGTCCCCTATTAGGGTTATCCCTATTAAATATTCATGTAACCACATTACCTATATATTCAACCCCATATATACATCCCATGGAGTTATAACATATCACCCCATAAAAAGGATTTGTCATCAAATGTTTGTAGCTAAGGCTTTTATATGTGATGAAACCTAATAATAATAATGGTTATTTATATTTGTTCTCTCTTGCTACTACTATTGATTATCCATCCATCTATATTTAATTTTTTTTTGTCAATTCTTCATGGCTTCCTTTCCTTTGATTGCATGTGCATTATTATAGCTTCTCCAATTTGTTATAGTTTTTGTTCTTTGATAACATCACATTAAATAATGGTCCCTTTTTGCCTCATTATATGAACCATTGATTATTTCATTTTCATCCTTTGTAATGTTGACACTTATTGTATTTTTTCCGATATTTCATTGTAAAGAGGTATCAATATGGTTCCACCATTAATGGTGCTTCGTAAATTTTGATGCCCTTATCACCCCCTCTCCTTTTTGGTACAATGACATGCTCCAACTATTATAATTATTGACCTTCAATTGCTTCTACTTTTGAGATAATAAGATCATATTTTTCCTTCATATTCTGAAGATGATGTTCAAATTCAACAATTATTTTATGGTGACCTTCTTATACCTTCTCATCCTTCTCCTTTTGTACTAAAATTATGGTTGATGTTATCCATCATTCTATCCTTCTTCGATTATAAATTGAACTTTTAATTTGACATATATTCAAAATTTAGGGTTTCTTCAACGTTCTTGCCAACATAATATTCAAGTGTTTAGGTAGTTTATTCAGCTATAATCTTTCAAAATACTAACTAATGACATAGACCATATCCTTAGTCATATTATATGATTCCTAAGAGTGATCTCCCCGCAAAGTGATATTCTTAGCACGTACTATAGCAATGTAAGATAATCGAAGAGTTTATGGAAGCATGGGTATAGGCGAAAATAAGGGACTTCCTATATACCCAAAGGCACATGGAAGATTAAATCTCTAAGCATATTTTATTTAATGTGGTACTAATTGCTAGATACCAACATAGGTTCACTAGGGAGCCCAACCAAGTGACTCAAATTTCCTACATGTATGTTTCCTAGTACTGTTTTTTTCCTAGTAAATATCATATATTTGTGTTTAAAGATGCTTGAACATGTTTCTAGCTTTAAAAAAATATGTAAAAATTGGACATGTGCTAGCATTGGAAATGTAACAACCCAAACAAAAGGAATGCAGAAATTTTAAAACTTTTATTTCCTTTTCTTCAACAGGAGTTTGGCATAGGAGACAAGGGTGACAACTAAACCCTTAAAGTACATATGGACTCTAAGATTCAACAAGAAAATGTGAGAGGCAGGCGTCGAGCAGAAAAGAGTTGTCACATAAATGAGCGATCGCTCAAGGGAGTTAACCAAACTGTTTTTCTCCGCTAGGGTCAACCTTCAAATATTATGAAAATTAATATGAAGATTCTACCACAAGAGCTACGATCGAGAACCGAGGGGGTATTAATTCCCAACTATATCGCACCATCACCATAATAGACTGATTGTTTTCTGCCCAAAACACATCACTCAACTGCTGCATCACAACCCAAAAATAATGGGCGGATCTCACAAGGAAGAACATGGAAACGCTGAGTTGACAAGTAGGGAAACATTCCAAAAAGTTATTGAGGGTTCTTGTCTTTCACTTAACAGTAAGTTCACGAAATTTAACAGTTATTTGTAGACCATGACCATCTGCACATCGCATGCACTCCACAAACGTATTACACAGGCCTTAATACCACAATTCACTTGGTACTTAACACACAATCACTTCAAATATATAAAATAATCGACTTAACCCTCCAACCTTTAAATCGAGGTCCCTGACACATTTCACAATCTTTTGATAGATCGGTCTAGGGCTCGCTTCCTGCATTTCACATACTTACTTAGGCGAACGAAAGGATTGAACACATATAACAATTCTTGATTGTAACCATATCCGAGAGCATTAACATGATCATACACAAAGAATTACACTGAATAATAAAATTTGAATGAATTCATGTGCTAGCTAGAGTTAATATATAAGGGAAAGCAGGATGGCAAAGTGCGTAGGTATTTCCCATGAGATGTTGCAGTTGTTTCTATGAACATTCCACGCACTAAACCCGACTAGACCAGAAATTGGATAGTATTTGGTTTAGGGAATGAAATTTTGTTAAGAAAATGCCAGAGAATTTGATGAGACAAGAATGCCTTGTAGCACTAGGAGATAGGATGACATGGCAGAGAGATGTACGTGGAACTAATGTGGTGCTGTCAGGATGATTCATGGAGATGGATGAAACACCGAATGAAATGCTGCTGGCCACCCACGCTCGTGAAGGTTAGTTATTTCGGCCTGCCAACTCCTGTAAAAAATTCATTACACATATCTTGAGAGCTGGAGATACCAAGAGAAGCAATTTATGGAAATAACAACAAATAATGCATATGCTGAGGCTATTTAGTTTATATACCAGTTGGTGCAAGGAGGAAATGTGCCCTAAGCAGGCATAGACTGGATCTCGTAGTTGAGCATGTGCCTTGTAGGATGTGTGACAACTGTTTGGCAGCGCTAGATTATGAGAATATATAGAAAATATTTCCAGACAATGCTCGCCCCAAAAATCTTATGAACTGTTGCAAAATGCTCACCGCCTTCATCATAGCCTTAGTATGGAGAGAACAGCATCCTTTCACCCATTTCCTTCTAGGAAACTTGCAAGCCCTGAAGGCGCTCCTCCATTGCACAAGATTTGAACTACCGAGTCCCGACGGTGAGTTTTCTGAGGTATCCTTGATGGATCTTCTGCCATGGCGAAGAATGGAGGAAATTGGTGAGGAACCGTCCTTTGGTAACTTTCGTGGAGCGCGGGCATTTGAGTTTTGAAATTCAAATTCGCTTTTTTGAACACCGTGTCTGAACATTGAAGGGACAGGATATATATATTATGCATTATATGCATGGACTTGGTATATGACATACATTAGATTCTTAATAAATTTGTGGTCAAAATAGGTTATTTTGATATAAGATTATTTTATTTTTTATATATTTATTTCTTCTTCGAATATAGGATCAAAATAAGATTGAGTTACAAATTTTTTTAATGAACTAGCTCAGACTTTAGAGTGCTAACAATATATTAAATGAACTAAATCTGTGAAGTTGGTTATTATTACAGCAAACTAAAGAGTTGATGGGCATAATTCTATGAAATCATATTTATGCAGACTAAGTACAATGCTTCGAAAGATATAAGTTGAAAATAGAAAAGCACTACAAACATAAAAGTTGAAACAATTTTAGAGGGCATACAAAACCAAATTATAATAAGGGAATTTCTCTACTCATTTTCATTACTCAAACATAACAATATATATACACATTTACAACATTTTCCTTACCACTATGTTTGAGGTCCATGGTAGACTCTCTCAATTGCCATGTCTCAAGACCATCTAGCTAACCCCTCTCAAATGACTACTCGTGGTGCAGCTTCCCCTACGCTTCATCCATCTTCAACTACTCTTTAACTTCCATATGACTACTTCAGCACATATTTGTCGCTTCAACTTCCACATTGATATTTCATCTTCCCTTAGTGCACTTCATATGTCATGCACAGTTACCCCATGCTCATCATGTGCACTCATTGTCATGCACATATTTGCTCACATGCACTTGACTCATAGTTGGAATAACTAACTTGCATCCTCCTTGGATGCACATTCCATTTGAGCACACCCCTCAAAGTATCGCATGTTTTTTTTTGTTAATCCATGATCGACATTATGTTATTTTCTCTTGCCGTACCACATTATATCTTCTATGTTTTCTTTTGCATCAAACTTGCTTGTGTAACACTAGCATGCACCAAGTACTGGTACATGCTAAGTACTGTACTTCCTTGAAGCCTGTACCAAGTCGCTTAAGTAGTCCTAGTCCCCTTGTTGTTACAACTATGTTTGAAATTCATGCAGGCAAGCATTCTTTGACATTGGTGTTCGTGGAAACAAAAAAGGGATCTGATTCATTGGAATACTGGTTGTGTTCCAATAGGTTTCCACTGTTCCAGCAACCAGTATTCATGGAGACAGAAGCCAAAGGAGCGTGAGAAAACGACTTCAACCATACAACTATTGACTCATCAACCGTGCGAGCTCCATCGACCATTCAACCAATGTTACATAATGATGTGCGGGCTCCATCGACCATTCAACCAATGTTACATAACAATGTGCGGGCTCCATCGACCATAACAATGTGCAAGCTCGACTCTTTGGATGGTTTAGGGGTGAAACAAACTGAGGGTTTTCATCAAGTGGAATTTAAGCTTATGGAATCAGGGATAGTTTTCTCACTCATATTTTGTCAAACTTTTCAAGGATGAATTGCTTGTACAGAAAGAATAAGCAGTAAGGGTGGGGGGGGTTTACTATATCCAAGTGTATGGCATGATAATAAAAAAACCTGTAAAGGAGAAATATTAGACATGGTATGATAAAACATACCTTATAAGGACTCCGTCCAAATTGTAGTTGTATAGACATCATTAAAGAGTAACAACACTTGGATCAGTGGCCTTTAGCTCAAAATTTCAGGTGGGGCCCCACATCACATAACTTGGGGAGTTGTTGAGGGATCAATAGATTATTACATACACCAAAGGAGAAGCTCGAACTAGGCATAAAATTACTTGTGGAAGGTATTCCAAGACTAGGAAAACGTAGGGTTGGAATGTGTTTGCTAATAGATGGCATTAAGAATGAAGAGACATTGGAAACATGTGGCATATGGGTAGAAGAAATGATTTTGATAACTAAATATACATAAGAAGCATTCATGTTTCCTCAAAAGACACTAGGTGTAGTGGAAGTACATCCCATGCTTGTTAGATTAACCATAATTTGGTTCTAGACATATTATGTTGTACATTTTGAACAAATTTAAAGGGATCTATGGGAAAAGGTACATCTAGTTGTATCAAGACATGATCGTCAGGTTGGGTCAAGGGAGGATTATAATGGGTCAGTGTCTAAATGTCAATAACTTCAATTTTAGGTGTCCCTAAATATTCGGTTAAGTTTGTATTAATTTTGTATCAGGTGGATACACAGTATGATCAGGTGGATCATGTATGATGATATGTATCAGGTAGATACTTGGTATGCATCAGGTAGATGCATTGTATGAATTGTGAAGTATGTTGAACTTGTGATATTCATTGACATTGATTGGTATATTGAATTACGCCTTTTATATTACTTATTTGTCTTTATTATCCATTGTTGACTCCATGCAAGGCACTAATATTATCCATAATGATTGTAGAATGGTATTTCCAGGTGTGTTGGTGCTTACAGGTGTTATTCCTCCATTAGGGACTCTCCCATGGGTTTAGGACTTAACCAAAGAAGATGAGGAGTTAGGTTATGGTGACATTGGACCTATGTCCTCCCCACTTACTGTAACTAGCCCCTTGGTCCACACAGCCTAGGTGTTCTAGGGATGATAGTTTGTATAATAACAGGGAGGAGGAGAGGGGTTAAAGAGAGAGAGGGAGAGAGTGTGGGAGTTATAAAGGAGGGGGGTTAAAGATAATCAGAGAGAGAGAGATGGGGTTAGAGAGAGAGTGGGGGGGGGTGGGGTAGAGAGGTGGTTTGTTATGGAAAAGAGGATAGAAAGGGGGATGAGAGGGAGGGAGGTAGCATGGGAGGCATAGATTAGCAAAGGGATAGATCTAATGAGTATGGTGGGAAGTATGGAGGAGGGGATTTTTGGAGGGATCGTGAGGTTAAACCGGGCATCTAGCCCCCATATCCATTCATTAAACAAGCATTCAAATGAAAATGAAAATATATATATACAAGTATATGTTTATACAATGGAAACACAATGGAAGTTAACTAAATGCTGTTGATATCTATCATACATTCAAGACTCTATAACAGCCAATTAAAGACCTTTGCAGATTTATAAAAGATCATATGGAATTGCATAAACTCATAAAAACACAGCGGAAGTAAAATTATTCATTTACACCATCACCCTACATTCAGATATCCATCAATTAAATCTTTGCAAGAATATACAGGAGAATACTTATCTCAATAAGGCAGTCCCAAGCAACTGGCTATGCAACTGCAACATTCCACCCAACCATAGGCCAGTGTGCTCCTCAATCTCTCAGCACGACTGCCACCCCTGAGCTGGGCATGATCTCTACAAGGAACCAAGGAACAACAGACTCACACATAGCCAAGCATACACCAAGATGAGCCAAGCCAATCTGCAATTGGGTTTATCAGGCTGCTAGGACATGGGAGGGAAGATTTGCTAAGCTAGTGAGCTCCAGCACAGAGCCAGGGATAACCTTGCAAGATCTATCTAGCTTGGCACCCACAATACCTACACACCCAGCACAAGGAAGTATTCTCTTCACTGTTGTACAGTCCCTCAAGCCATACGCAGTAGATCGACGATGTGATAATTTGCCATAACATTCTCCAATGATTGTTTATGTTTAGATATATGCAAATGCCTAAAGTACTCAAATGCATTTCTAAGTAATGCTCTAGGTGCAAACTTATATGTTTTTATGCAGTTAAGTTTAATAAGCATTTTCACTAGGAGAAAGCGGATCAGTGCTTATCTGCTCAAGCGTGGTATTCCGTCAGAAGTCGACATCGTCGTCGCTCTCCCTGTGTGTGATTTACCCGTACTCTACGACCCTTCATATTCCTTTGTGTGTCCGTCGGTGAACCGTTTCACCTGTCGCTACACACATTTCTCACAAACGTAAATCATAGGGTTATTTTATTAATGTTTCAAACAGTGAGGTCACTCAGCAGGTGCCCTCAATGTCTACAGTAGTCTAGGGGCACTACATACACCCCCTCTTAAATAGAACTTCATCCTGAAGTTAATTTTTGTTCTTGTACTTTCGACACTAAACTTTATCTTAATTTCCTATTATCATCTTCTTTCCATTCCCTTCTATTTTTCTCCAACAATCATGGCCATATTAAGCACAAGTGGTTCTAATCATTATTATTATTTTTTTTTTTTCCAACATGGTTCCAATACATTCTCAGGAACTCAATCATAATTGTGTATAATATCAATTTGATAGTACATTCAATAACTGTCGGTCCCAACTAGATTTTCGATAACACTTATTCTTGTCATTAGTATCATCATGTTCAGCTCCATGAGCTTATCATGTATTTCCCTTATCTCTTCGTTTATGTTATCATAAGACCACTTCGACAGATTCATCAAGTCGCACAAAGTGTCTTCTTAACCCCATCAAGTTCCATCTCGAGGGCTAGTTGTCATTTTATCATGTTTGATTATGACCTAAGGTTAGCTTCATTGCGTTCTATTTATTATGCTAATCGTCTCCATACTTCGTTTTACGAAACATTGCCTTCATTTGACCATTTCGATACCATGGTTAAATTTCAAGTTCGTAGTCATGAGTTTTCATAAATGGTTTTGTCGTAATGCAAAATGCATGTCGTTGAGTTCAGCTCATCATACCAATCACATTGATATCTCGTTTTCAAATTTTAAGTTGGTTTCTCTTCCTCGAAAATCCGTCAAAGTCTCGTCAATCTGAGCATCTTGGTGTCTTATCATTTAAAATTGATCAATTTTTCGTCATTCAGCAAATCCACCGATTATATCCGTCCACTTGTTTTCTCATCATGGCTATGTAGAAAAAGGTTTAAAATATCGTTGGTCTTTGTTCCAATGTAATACCCCAATTTTGACCCTTAGGAAATATTGGCTTTCATGTAAATATTGTATACATGTAATGTATGTTTTCCTAGCGTGGAGCTCAAGGCCAAGGCCCCGCTAGTATATGTTCGGATTTTATTTAAAATGGGCAAGTATTTGATATGTTATTACCCATGTGCTATTACGCCATGGGATATTGTGAATTGATGTAAATACTTGATATTGCAATAAAATACCAAAACTGGCTATGGGAGCAACGAATGAGAAGGGGCCATGTGTATCCACTAGGGAGTGGTGAGGGGGTTGTGGGGATGAATCATATGCTGCCAAATGTCATTGTGAGAACCCATTTGACTTTCCTTGCTGACATTTAATTTTGCTGTAAGGCAGGTATGGGCTCTATTTTTCTTGTACCACAAGTCACTCTACCTCATGGGAGTTGCTTCTTCCTCATCCCCATTCCATTGTGAAAGTTACCAGCACCATTTTCCATCCAAAAACAAATGCCAGCAGTGAGAAAAACCAGAAATCGCGACTTTGCAGGAACCCACGTTTTGAAGAGCCATCAACACCCAAAATTGGTATTTGACAGTGAAATCCGATGGGGGATCCATAGATACGAACCTTGGGGCGAAATTGAGAGCATTAGCTACCCCGACATCCATTGGAAAACCCAGTTTTTTACAGCCTGGAAATGAAGTGACAGGAATTGAGTTATTGAATAACAGAACTGTGAGAAATCCAAGTGTGAATGACTGAGCAGAGGTTGGGTTTGCTTGATAAACGCAGTGAAGGCTAGGATCTCAAGGATTAGCAGCTGGACCTTTCTATGCCCATCCTGAAGAGCACTAGAGGGAAGAGTTGCCTGAGGGACTATGTAGCAGAGAAGGGGATCTTCCTTGTGTTGGATGTGGTAGGTAATGTGGGTGCCTGACTGTTGAGTTCACTTGAGATGCCTGTAGCTCTGTGGTTGAGCTCACTGGCTTAGCGTTACCCTCCTCTATCTTCTTGAATGCTTGATAAACCCAACGGTGTGTTGGCTTAGCATAGATGATGACCGAAACCATGGTTGTGAGTGAGCCCAACTAGTTACTCCTTAGTGGATACATAACCCAGCTCGGGGGTGATCTCTCAGCTAAAAGAATACAAGCTGGACAGAGATCTATGGTTGGGTGGAACGTTGCTCTCACATAGCTAGTTGTTTGGACAGCTTCATCTTCAAGATAAGTGTTCTATGTATTATAAATTATTTGCATTTTGTGTTCTGCAATATGTTAAATTGTCCATGTTTAAGGAAATGAATTGATTATCCTAATTTGGAATCTATGCATGGCATTGGAACGAGATTGAGTCTCTATATGTTGAATCATCCTCTGCTATGATATATATATATATATATATATATATATATATATATATGTTAGGCATTACTGTTTGTGTGCTTGCTAGTATGTTATTCCACTGTGTTTATTTGAAGTATGAATCTGCACACAAGAAGTTTTAATAATCCATGATTTTCTTAGCAATAAATGAGGCTAAGTTTGTCAATACGCCCGGTATTTGGTTAACGTTTCCTTCCTGGCATGAAATTGATGGAAGGGGACATTACATCCAAGTTTCTCCGAGTAGATTTTTCTTAAAATACAATTTTACGTTATTGATACCATCTCTATTCGACAATTTAATGCTCGTAGTTAGTGAATGATTTTTTTTTTTTCTTCTTCTTCTTCTTTTTGTTTTTTTTATACTATAAGTGTCTACTCCTAAGTTATAGTTCTTTGGATTTCCAAAGCATTTGTTCTGGAACAATTACTCCATATGTGAATTGGCAAGGATCTCTATCATAGTTGAAATATATCTTAAATAAGTAACACTTGCAAACGGAAACCCTAAGGGTACAATTTGACAAAAAGGAAGGCTATGTCTTTAATCTTACAACCTACAATCCCCTAAGTGAACTGTGAAATATAGGCATGTGTTAACTTTTCATCTAGTTCATTTTATAACATCAAGAAAAATATCATACCAGTATCTTATCTTTCAACCAGTTCATATTATCATATAAACGTAGTATAAATATAATAATACATTAGCCTTTCATAGTATCCCATAAAATAATTATGAACTATAAACAAGGCATTAACCTTTCCTTTACATCTTGCTATCCCATTAACGAAATATGAAATATGGTGATGCATTATCCTAAATTTACCTAATTCATTTCATCACATAAACGTAATATAAAATATAATATAATAATACATTTAACTTTTCAAATTACATAAGAAAGTACAAAATATAGACAAAATATTAATCTTTCTTCTACTTCCAGTTATCCCCAAAAAAAAATGTAATATCACACTACTTTATACTATCATGCATAAATAAAAAATATTACAATATCTTTCAACTAAATCTTATAATTATAATAAGGTATTATAAAATATAATAATACATTAACTTTTCATCCATGCCATAAAGAAATATGAAATAAGAACATGCCATAAAGGAATATGAAATAAGAACATACCATACATTATCATCCATTTCATGTCATTGCATAAATGAGAAATATTGCAATATCATTCAACTAGTTTTTATAACTATAATAATGTATTATAATTATTGACGTAGTACCACACGAAGCGCCATACAGTCCCATCGAAAACGTGCAGCTTGATCATGAGCCAGCTGCAGCCATATCCTGGAGATCTCATCGTACACAGTCTCGCTCCCGCCATATTCTCAAGGTTCAACGCCCACCTACCTGCATTCAACGCCCATCTACCTGCATTCAAGGCAGTGCAGTCCATTGCAAAATGCCAAGAGACCTGGTCCTCATTCTCGTCCTGCAAATTCCTATAGCTGGAGCTGCTGAAACATTGTTCTTGTCCTCTGCAAATTAGAACCTGAATCCTATTGCGAGCAGCTGGAGCGGCTGAATCGTCCTCCTGTAAATTAGAACTTCAGGTACTCCTCGTCCTACAAATTCCTATCATTCTCGTCCATTTAGTTTAGTATCTGGATTTTGTACAAGGCCCATGGGGTATGGGTATTTTTGTGCCTTCTTCAAGTTATAAGAGGTTGCATATTTCAGTTACTGGAGATATCTGCGAGTCTGTTGTATGCTTGAAAATCTTGATCTGAACATTCCCATATAAATTTCGTAGCAACGTTTAAATTTGTAGTTTGTATGTTCTTATTTCAAACTTTATCAGTTTTTAGAGGTTTGTACTGGACCGTTCTTATACTTTGTAGTGCAACTTATAACGTAGCATGGATTTATATTTAGTGTACCTGACTATTGCTCAAGGGACGCTCCCTCCAGTCACTCATCCTAGTACTTTTGTTTAAAGCACTTCCCAGCACAGTCTTTGCAAGGTCGGAAAGCCCCCCTGGAATAGATGGAAAAACCTTTTGAAGGTCTAATTTAGGCGCTTCACAGTAGCAAAAACACTCCAGCTCTCCATAGGAATCAGAAAGACGCTTCAGGTCAGAGTGCAAAGCATACCCTAACTTCAAAATGCTAGTTGAATGATATTTAAGGCACAAGTCCAGTGCACCATCTCAAATATAAAAACCTTTTTTGCAGTAGCAATCTCTGATATTGAAACCTACAGAATTGAAGGTAATTGAAGGTTCCAAAAAAATAAAAGACAAATCATCCTTGGTTAATCGAGACGATGGAAGGGATGATTTTCCATAACTTGATTGCAATTATCTTTTTGAGGATCTTGTATTAAACGTTGTAGAGGAAGATGGGCCTAAATCTATCTACAGATGTCTATATTAACGTCGTTTTCCATGAAACCGTTTTCCTGTATCGCCCATTTGAATTTTGAATTTTGAAATTTTTTGTTCCGCCTTACTACCAGATACAAGTGACATTGCCGCTTCCCACCCTCGTTTGAGTTCGAACATATTCATAGATAGGAGCACATGATATTTTTTTGTCACTGGCCTGGTGAATCTCTACCGCCAACCTTTACAGGTTTTGTAAATGGGAGTAAAATGGTACTAGTGTAGTGTTCTTCCGTAAAAATATATTAAGAAAGGGTTCACTCAGGTGTAGAACTATAGACTTTTCATTATTCTGCCAACTCAATGCAAGTTTTGGTTACAACTCTTTTGACATTAACATGGTTGGAAACTTTTAATGTCAAAAATAAAAATGTCTTTTATTTTTAGATAATTTATTTTTTATTTATCAAATTTAAAAAATGTAGATGTTATAAATAATTGTGAAAACTTCAATTTTATAATACCATGAATCTGGGTTTTTGACAAATGGTACTGACATGATAACCTGATAGTAATTTCACAATTGCATTTAATATAGGCTGTTATTAGGTTTTCTTAATATAGGCCGTTATATATGATAACCTCTTCTCAATTGAAATATATACTTATTGTTGTGCTCCAAACTAACTTTATATGAGTCGATTGAATTGTAAAAGTTTGTAACTTCATATGAGTAGGCTGATTTGTAAAAGAAATATATACTCATTCTTGTGTTCCAAACTAACGGCATATGACTGGGTTGAATTGTAAAAGTTTGTGACTGGGTTGAATTGTAAAAGTTTGTAACTCCATATGAGTAGGCTGAATTGTAAAATGAAAATGCAATTTCAACGATCATGAAATGCAATGAACCAAGAATTGAAAAATTAAAGATATTGTAATTTTTTTTATGAGAAATTGTAATTTGACCATCCAAAAATTATTATATAATTACACCTACATATTTTTTGAATTTTTTGAATTTAATTTTATGTAGGATGTTAAATATAATAAATACTAAGACAATTTGATTAAATACATAGATTTATAAAACCCTAGATCTTCACCAAACCACTTAAACCCACTCTTTATTATTTATTTATTTATTTCTTTTCCAAAATTTTAAATATTTATATATATTAAATTTAAATATTTTAAATTTCTCCCTTAAATATAAATTATAATTTAAATTTTATCTATGCTAATTTAAATATAACTTCACCAACCACTTCAACCTTACTATAATTGACCTTAAAACTTTAAATCTATGAAGAACTTTTAAATTGAAAGTTCGTGAGTAGCTTTATATTTTTAAATATTAACTTTTAATTTTTTAAGAAACCTAGGTTATAACATTATATGGAATCTAATTAAATTTAAATAAAATAATACTAGCGCTATATAATTATACACGAAATTTAAATAAAAATATATACGAAATTTAATTAAATATAAATAAAATAACACTAGCATTATATAATTATATAAGAAATTTTGCCGAAACCCCTTTTATTTTGACATGGTATTTTTTTTTTACAATTCTTATTAACAACTAAATTAAATTAAATTAAATAGTAATTAATAAAATAAAATTAAATTAAATTGAATTAATTAAAAAATAAATAAATTGAATTAATTAAATTAAATTAATTAATTAAATGACATTAAATTAAATTAATTAATTAAATGACATTAAATTAAATTAATTAAATCAAATTAAATTAAAAGTCATTAAATTAAATTAATTAAATTAAATTAATTAAATTAAATTAAACGAATTAAATGAAATTTTGCCGAAACCCCTTTTATTTTGACATGGTATTTTTTTTTTTTTTTAATTCTTATCAACAACTAAATTAAATTAAATTAAATAGTAATTAATAAAATAAAATAAAATTAAATTGAATTAATTAAAAAAAAAATAAATTGAATTAATTAAATTAAATTAATTAATTAAATGACATTAAATTAAATTAATTAAATCAAATTAAATTAAAAGTCATTAAATTAAATTAATTAAATTAAATTAAACGAATTAAATTAAATAAATGTTAAGAGACACTACATTAAATTAATAAAATAAAATTAATATTTAAAAAACATTAATTTAAAATAATAATAAAAATAATTAAAACAATATAAAACGCAAAAAAAAACCTTTTCGTTTACATGGTATTTTTTTTTTTTAATTCTTATCAACAACTAAATTAAATTAAATTAAATAATAAGTAATAAAACAAAATAAAAAAAATTAAATTAAATTGAATTAATTAAAAAATTTAAATTGAATTAATTAAATTAAATTAATTAATTAAATGACATTAAGTTAAATTAATTAAATCAAATTAAATTAAAAGTCATTAAATTAATTTAATTAAATTAAATTAAACGAATTAAATTAAATGAATGTTTTTTAAATATTAAATTAATAAAATTAAATTAATATTTAAAAAACATTCATTTAAAATACTAATAAAAAAAATTAAATAAAAAAAAATTAAAACAATATAAAACGAAAAAAAAACCTTTTCTTTTTCGCATGGGGATTGACGCCAAGGCAGGATCGACGGCTCTCCTTATTCCGCGTCAGCAACATGCACGCATGGTAAGGGTGGTTGGTGGTCGCGGAAAGGAAACCACCATCCCACGTGTTCATTCCTTACTCGACCGCATTCCAATAAAGCGGTATAGTAAACCGATCATGGGCAACGCGGAAACCGTCTCACGTGCTGTCAAAAGTATGCCTATTTAAGGAGGAAATAAGGTTTTATTTGGCATTGTAGGGTGGCAGATTCAAGACCCAAGGGCTGGGGCTTGTAATTTCACTGCAATTTTCAACTTTGGACACTCGAATTATGACATAGGCGGCCTTGTGGTAGGAGTGAGGCTGCATTGTCTCCTTCCCAGCCAGGAAAAA
This sequence comes from Larix kaempferi, assembly GCA_027924585.1. Taxonomy (NCBI): domain Eukaryota; kingdom Viridiplantae; phylum Streptophyta; class Pinopsida; order Pinales; family Pinaceae; genus Larix; species Larix kaempferi. Next base: position 3,401,265 of record BSBM01000506.1, read on the forward strand.
TTAATTAAATTAAATTAAACGAATTAAATTAAATGAATGTTTTTTAAATATTAAATTAATAAAATAAAATTAATATTTAAAAAACATTAATTTAAAATAATAATAAAAAAAATTAAATAAAAAAAAAATTAAAACAATATAAAACGAAAAAAAAAAACCTTTTCTTTTTCGCATGGGGATTGACGCCAAGGCAGGATCGACGGCTCTCCTTATTCCGCGTCAGCAACATGCACGCATGGTAAGGGTGGTTGGTGGTCGCGGAAAGGAAACCACCATCCCACGTGTTCATTCCTTACTCGTCCGCATTCCAATAAAGCGGTATAGTAAACCGCTCCTGGGCAACGCGGAAACCGTCTCACGTGCTGTCAAAAGTATGCCTATTTAAGGAGGAAATAAGGTTTTATTTGGCATTGTAGGGTGGCAGATTCAAGACCCGAGGGCTGGGGCTTGTAATTTCATTGCAATTTTCAACTTTGGACACTCGAATTATGACATAGGCGGCCTTGTGGCAAGAGTGAGGCTGCATTCTCTCCTTCCCAGCCAGGAAAAACACACTTGGAGATACTACGAATATGGGGAGAGCTTGGTTATCGATTATTTTTTTATGTACCTGGACGTTTTATATCTTGTTGGGTAATTTCTTGATGTAAAGATTTGAAAGTCTAGACTGACTGTTTGTTAATGAATGAATTACAGACGAGGCAATGAATCCAACATTACTGAGCTAGTATTTGAAATTGGTGGGATCTAACGTGGAAACCGTCTCACGTGCTATCAAAAGTATGCCTATTTAAGGAGGAAATAAGGTTTTATTTGGCATTGTAGGGTGGCAGATTCAAGACCCGAGGGCTGGGGCTTGTAATTTCACTGCAATTTTCAACTTTGGACACTCGAATTATGACATAGGCGGCCTTGTGGCAGGAGTGAGGCTGCATTCTCTCCTTCCCAGCCAGGAAAAACACACTTGGAGATACTACGAATCTAGGGAGAGCTTGGTTATCGATTATTTTTTTATATCTTGTTGGGTAATTTCTTGATGTAAAGATTTGAAAGTCTAGACTGACTGTTTGTTAATGAATGAATTACAGACGAGGCAATGAATCCAACATTACTGAGCTAGTATTTGAAATTGGTGGGATCTAACTTTAAACATGGATCAAACTTTGCATGCGTTGCTTCTACCATTAATCCAACCGCCACCACTTTCCCTTTGTTTGTTGAAGTAAATCATTTTAATAGATTCAGAGCTGAGGCTATGGATATATTTTCCCAAGGTAAATTTTTCATTTCTATTGTCATTTTTCATCAGCATAGGTTTATCTATTTGACTGATTTTTTAGTCTCTCATTTAACACAGTTAGTGTAGTTAGTATGGGGAATTAATCAAGCCCTCAAATTAAACTAATTTTTTGGAAATCTATATCTAAAAAATGGATAAGTTTTGTAAAAAGAAAATTGCATCTAAACTGCAAAATTGTCTTAATTGAGCATAAATATATTTCTATTTCCTTTAAATTATTAAATTCGGAATCTTACTTTCAATATATTTTAATTTGTTATGAAAATTACAATTTTATTTAGAGTCTAAACTGTAAATGTTGGTTAAGAGGTTACCTTATTTTTGATAGGCCCAGCCGTCAGCTATTGTCAACCTCCCACAGCCGAATGTATTTGACAAGGACCTTTACTCCATGGACATGAGCTAGAACGATATCTCACACTCCTTCAGTTCCAATATCAGAGAGAACCAAATAAATACCCTGGCCATTCTTCATATTATTAACAAATTAACATCTTAACTTAAGGTTACTACGGTTTTCTTCGCCAATGGAATCTTATTTTCTTCGCCAATGGAATCTTATAATTATAGCTTTAGCTAATGGACATTTGTAATGTTACTATTTTGCAAAATTGGTACCAGCAAGGGGGTTGAAGTTTCATGGTTCACAATACGGTACCTACCTCTGAGAAGGATGTTTGCCCCAAGAGCCCGAACCCTTGCATTCGCAGCGATTTATTGGAACTTGATGCAGATTCCTATGGGCTGTAGCGAGAGTCTCCCTTAAGCATAAAGTGCAATCAGCCGGAGTACCTGATCTGAAATCCTTGATGGTCCAATTTGGTTCCAGAAGCTCTGGTCCCCCGGGGCATGGTTGTTTCAGTGCAAATGATGTTTGACTGCCATAGCTTATTGGATAGCTCAATACCCTGGAGATAAAGTCTGCCAAAATTTTAATCTGCAACTGGAAAATGTGTGCCCAATGCCATGAATCACGATGGAAGAAGCCGGGAAATGGCATTGGCAACACATTAATTATGGTGTTCATTCAAAATTTATTATCTGTACGATGGAAAGATGTGATGTGAGAACCAAAGATTGCACAACAGTGTATTAGGTGAAATTAATTAATGGCATTGGCAATTACACATTAATTATGGTGTTCATTCAAAATTTATTATCTGTACGATGGACAGATATGATGTGAGAACCAAAGATTGCACATCAGTGTATTAGGTGAAATTAATTAATTATAGCTCTAAAAAGGGGCATGCTTGAGAGACACTACATTAAATTAATAAAATTAAATTAATATTTAAAAAACATTAATTTAAAATAATAATAAAAAAAATTAAAACAATATAAAACGCAAAAAAAACCTTTTCTTTTTCGCATGGGGATTGACGCCAACGCAGGATCGACGGCTCTCCTTATTCCGCGTCGGCAACATGTACGCATGGTAAGGGTGGTTGGTGGTCGCGGAAAGGAAACCACCATCCCACGTGTTCATTCCTTACTCGTCCGCATTCCAATAAAGCGGTATAGTAAACCGCTCATGGGCAACGCGGAAACCGTCTCACGTGCCGTCAAAAGTATGCCTATTTAAGGAGGAAATAAGGTTTTATTTGGCATTGTAGGGCTGCTTCGACTTGGCTCTTGGTTTCATGTAAGAGCCTCGGTGCTGGGCAGATATGTGGGTAATCTCATGGATGATGGGAGATATGAAATCCATGGGACCCGCCTGGCTTGGCATTCGGTTCCCTGATGAGTCCTCGGCGTTGAGCACAACGCATCTTTTATATATTCCCGTCCTCTTATGTGAACTCAGTGCATGGGATTCGATGGTGGGCATTGATGTGTTAAGTGCGTGGGCCAATTGGCTCTAGTTGTTGAGTTCAGGCTGGGCACAAAGGAAAGAAGAAAAACGCTTGGAGGACAATTGATGTGGTGTTGGGCTCTGGGCGCTTGGTACACCTGGCTTGAGCGCTAGGGTTTCAAAGGAAGCAACATTTTGTATGAAATTCGTTTCGGACAAAACAAGCAGCAACAATGGAGAGCAGTATGGAAATCGTTTCATGCATTTGCCATGCTTGTAAATCTTCTTAGTTATTGGTCAAAATGGATCATATCGAGCTCAAATGAAACGATTTCTGCGTCGAAATTGCTGCGATGCTTGTATTATAAACAATATTGCAGGCAACAATATTATTTGAATATTTGTTTTATGCCACATTTATTGAAATGAATGTTTAAAGCAAAATGTTACAGGCAAGAAGGCAGATCTGCATTAAAATAATAGGAAATGAAAACTGATCACTTTGGCTGCAGGTCTGAAATTTGGAGAACCCTCTGTAAATCCCGTGCGAGACTCATTGTTTCGTATTTATTATGAATACAATTTCTTTCTATAAATGCAATGAAGTGTTTTTTTTTATCCCAAATGCTTTAGCATTGGATTAATATTAGGGTTTGAATATTAAAAGAGTGTATATAGAAATGTTGTTGTTTTTCTGGAAAGGTTTGTTTAATGGGGTCTAGACTGAGCCCTAAATAAGCAGTTATATATATATATATATATCATTCAAATTCTGTTTCTGTTACGCCTTACGAATAAATGGGAAAAGGCTCTTCAAATTATCTTTTTGCAGCCATCATACTGGTTTGTTATTTTCTAGTAAATTTCACTAAAGTTCTAGGTGTAGTTAGGCCCTAAGGTCTCAGTGTCTGAGCCTTGCGCTCTGATACCAACTGTAGTGCCCTATCTAGGCACTGGGTCTATTCCGGGTTATCAGGTTATACCTAGTTTTTCCCTTAATTATTGTTAGAAGAAAACAAGAGATTCAACCATCTATATTTCTGTTTCTGTAAATGTTTAACTGTCTGTTTTCTATATGTTTACATGTCTCTGCAGTTAAATAAACATAATCCTAAAACTTTCCATTTAATTCTGTTCGTTTGACATGCATAGCTTGGAAATAAAAGAAAATACATTCTAATTAAGCTGGTTCAGAAAAATACCTGAAACCGTCGATTGCAGTAAGATAAGAAGATTTCTGGAATGGATTCTGTAAGTTACCTTAACAACCCCAAACATATCCTACATATTCAAACATATCCTTTTAATTTACTTGGGATGATTCCGTCCGTTAATTAAATTAATAATTTATTTAATAAATTCATTATTATTCAACCCACTATACTTTATAAAAGGGATTATTATCATTATTATTATTAATTAAATAATATTAATAATATAATAATAATAACAATAACAATTAATAATAATAGTAATTAATTTAAATTGTGAATAGTAATTTAAAATATTTATTTGGTTAATGGATAAGTGTCAACATAGTACCTCTGTGTATAAACAATGAAATATAATAAATGATTTAATTAATCATGATCAACAATTATATAGCACACTCCTCTATTATTAATGTTTAACTTTTATACTTCACCTTGAAGACACCTTTACTTGAGGATACTTACAATTAATGACATTTATTTTACACATGAGAACTTGATAATCTTTTACTAATTAAGTCATCCACTAAACACTTAATTGACTTATCCATGATAACTTATATCATTGTTAAATCTTGATAAGTAGGAAGAAGTTCAACGTGTCTCAACGTGTTTGAAACCAATAAATTTAAACAGTATTTATAGATAATCTGCTGGGGTTAATTTTTTTTAAAGACGTTACATGTCAGATCATATATCAGATCCTTTTTTAATCCAAAGAATTGGGTGGGTTTAATTTTGGTTTAATTTAGTTACCTCATATATGTCGGTTAGCTATCTTGTTGGTGTATGAGACTCCCTTGTTTACCCTTAAATACGATAGCTACTATCATTTAATATTCATCTTTAATAGGACTAATAAGAAGAAATCCTCAACTCAAAGATGTAGTTCTTGAGCGTATGAAAATGAGAATCTAGAGTATGATTGATTCCTTTGAATTCTTCCAATTGTTTCATACTTGATGGAGAAACAATAGTTGAGAAAACATGGTTGCAAATAAGGTTGCATGTTTACCAAAGGGGAAACTAGTGGAAAATGGGGACACCCCCAAAGTGGTTTTGTTACCATAGATATCATGAATTGAGTTGTACGCCAAGGAAAGAATCCAACACTGTCAATGCATGTTAATCGTTCCTATGAATGTATATAAGTATATGGCATTACTTGTACATAAAAATAGTTATCAATTCTATGAATGTATATAAGATGTAAAATAGCTAAATAGCTAGTGTTTTTTATATTTAATTATTTGATATAAGTTTGTAACTTACAGATAGTTTCAATATATTGTACAGTTTCCATTCAAGTATTCTTGGCTTCATAGCTTCTAGATTATTGTCTATCAAAGAAGCAAGACCAACTAAGATGAAGATGAAGTTATGGGAAAAAATGGCATTGGCATTGGCATTAGCTTTAGTCTTAGCCAAACAAAAATTAAAGAAGAAGACTGGATTAAAAAGAGGTTGAAAATCTTGGTAAGTCTATAGATTTTTTTTTACTTTTACAATTTTATTTATAGATTTTTTTTTTAATTTTTACAATTTATTTTATTTAGTTTTTTTTACATGGTTTACATGGTTTATTTAGTTGTTTTTCTATTAGGTTGAGTTGCATTATTTTCATTTTAAAAGAAAATCCTTTTCATTTATATGCAATATCTCATGTGCGCTCAAAACCGTCACTTTCTTTGATGCACACACACACACACAAGAAACTCTCTCGTCACTCACTAAATTCAAAAATAGCTTAAATCTACTCACTTAATACTTCCATAGGAGGGCACAAAAGAATCTTGTAGTTTAGGTACGATTTTGGGGCTAGGCATCCAAAAACATAGTTGTTGTCCTTAGGGTGCTTTATAAATCCTTCTAAATCAAGTGGTCGTGTATAGCCACATGGGGCAAGTGAAAGAGCGGCGCCGCGCCATAGGAGGTCAAACCCAAGGTTGCGGGTGTATGTTCTCTCAAGTGGGCTCACCACCACTTGTTGAAAAGGAGACGACCCAATACCGTTCGAGGGATAACTGCTCTTTCTCCACTTGACGAAGGTACTTAGTGACCAACTTAGGATGTCATTCCTTATAGGTGACTGTCGTGTATATAAGATGTAATATATAGCATTACTTGTATATAAAAATAGCTAAATAGCTAGTGTTTTTTATATTTAATTATTTGATATAAGTTTGTAACTTACAGATAGTTTCAATATATTGTACAGTTTCCATTCAAGTATTCTTGGCTTCATAGCTTCTAGATTATTGTCTATCAAAGAAGCAAGACCAACTAAGATGAAGATGAAGTTATGGGAAAAAATGGCATTGGCATTGGCATTAGCTTTAGTCTTAGCCAAACAAAAAGTAAAGAAGAAGACCTGATTAAAAAGAGGTTGAAAATCTTGGTAAGTCTATAGATTTTTTTTTACTTTTACAATTTTGTTTATAGATTTTTTTTTTAATTTTTACAATTTATTTTATTTAGTTTTTTTTACATGGTTTATTTAGTTGTTTTTCTATTAGGTTGAGTTGCATTATTTTCATTTTAAAAGAAAAGTCTTTTCATTTATATGCAATATCTCATGTGCGCTCAAAACCGTCACTTTCTTTGATGCACACACACACACACAAGAAACTCTCTCGTCACTCACTAAATTCAAAAATAGCTTAAATCTACTCACTTAATACTTCCATAGGAGGGCACAAAAGAATCTTGTAGTTTAGGTACGATTTTGGGGCTAGGCATCCAAAAACATAGTTGTTGTCCTTAGGGTGCTTTATAAATCCTTCTAAATCAAGTGGTCGTGTATAGCCACATGGGGCAAGTGAAAGAGCGGCGCCGCGCCATAGGAGGTCAAACCCAAGGTTGCGGGTGTATGTTCTCTCAAGTGGGCTCACCACCACTTGTTGAAAAGGAGACGACCCAATACCGTTCGAGGGATAACTGCTCTTTCTCCACTTGACGAAGGTACTTAGTGACCAACTTAGGATGTCATTCCTTATAGGTGACTGTCGTGGAAGCCGACAGTACCTGAGACAGATTTTGTCACAAGATCAAGGAAAGCACACGTCACAAGATCACATACTTATGATAAGAAGAAAAGCTAATAGTCAGTAGCTTTCCAATAGAAAAATCATGTACATGGTGATTGGTGGTTGCTAGCTTATACCTTGAGCTTGTTCCATGTGATGTATTTTGAAATAAGCACATGTCAAAAGATCAAGGAAAGCTAGCGAATGCTAGCTTTCCTTCTAGCATAAGCATTTTCTTCTAGTATAAACACACATGCTTATGCTAGAAGGAAAGCTAACAGTTGCTAGCTTTCCAATAAAAAACCATGTCCATGGTGATTGGTGGTTGCTAGCTTATACCTTGAGCTTGTGCCATGTGCTCTATTTTGAACGAATGCTAGCTTTCCTTCTAGCATAACACACATGCTTATGTTAGAAGGAAAGCTAGCAGTCGCTAGCTTTCCAATAGAAAAACCTTGGGCATGGTGATTGGTGGTTGCTAGCTTATACCTTGAGCTTGTGCCATGCACTCTATTTTCAAATAAGCACATGGCACAAGATCAAGGAAAGCTAGCGACTGCTAGTTTTCCTTCTAGCATAAGCATTTTCTTTTAGGATAAGAACACATATTTATGCTAGAAGGAAAGCTAACAGTCGCTAGCTTTCCAATAGAAAAATCATGTCCATAGTGATTGGTGGTTGCTAGCTTATACCTTGAGCTTGTGCCATTTGCTCTATTTTGAAATAAGCACATGGCAAAAGATCAAGGAAAGCTAGCGACTGCTAGCTTTCCTTCTAGCATAAGCATTTCCTTTTAAAATAAACACACATGCTTCTACTAGAAGGAAAGCTAACAGTCGCTAGCTTTCAATTAGAAAAACCCTGTCCATGGTGATTGATGGTTGCTATCTTATACCTTCAGCTTGTGCCATGTGCTCTATTTTAAATGAATGCTAGCTCTCCTTCTAGCATAAGCATTTCCTTCTAGCATAACACACATTCTTATGCTAGAAGAAAAGCTAGCAGTCGCTAGCTTTCCAATAGGAAAATCATGTCCATGGTGATTGGTGGTTGCTAGCTTATACCTTGAGCTTGTTCCATGTGATGTATTTTGAAATAAGCACATGGCAAAAGATCAAGGAAAGCTAGCGACTGCTAGCTTTCCTTCTAGCATAAGCATTTCCTTCTAGTATAAACACACATGCTTATGCTAGAAGGAAAGCTAACATTCGCTAGCTTTCCAATAAAACACCCTTTCCATGGTGATTAGTGGTTGCCAGCTTATACCTTCAGCTTGTGCCATGTGCTCTATTTTAAACGAATAGCTCTCCTTCTAGCATAAGCATTTCCTTCTAGCATAACACACATGTTTATGCTAGAAGAAAAGCTTGCAGTCGCTAGCTTTCTAATAGAAAAATCATGTCCATGGTGATTGGTGGTTGCTAGCTTATACCTTGAGCTTGTGCCATGCACTCTATTTTCAAATAAGCACATGGCACAAGATCAAGGAAAGCTAGCGACTGCTAGCTTTCCTTCTAGCATAAGCATTTCCTTCTAGTATAAACACACATGCTTATGCTAGAAGGAAAGCTAACATTTGCTAGCTTTCCAATAAAAAACCCTGTCCATGGTGATTGGTGGTTGCAAGCTTATACCTTGAGCTTGTGCCATGTGCTCTATTTTGAACGAATGCTAGCTTTCCTTCTAGCATAACACACATGCTTATGTTATAAGGAAAGCTAGCAGTCGCTAGCTTTCCAATAGAAAAACCTTGGGCATGGTGATTGGTGGTTGCTAGCTTATACCTTGAGCTTGTGCCATGCACTCTATTTTCAAATAAGCACATGGCACAAGATCAAGGAAATCTAGCGACTGCTAGCTTTCCTTCTAGCATAAGCATTTCCTTCTAGTATAAACACACATGCTTATGCTAGAAGGAAAGCTAACATTTGCTAGCTTTCCAATAAAAAACCCTGTCCATGGTGATTGGTGGTTGCCAGCTTATACCTTGAGCTTGTGCCATGTGCTCTATTTTGAACGAATGCTAGCTTTCCTTCTAGCATAACACACATGCTTATGTTATAAGGAAAGCTAGCAGTCGCTAGCTTTCCAATAGAAAAACCTTGGGCATGGTGATTGGTGGTTGCTAGCTTATACCTTGAGCTTGTGCCATGCACTCTATTTTCAAATAAGCACATGGCACAAGATCAGGGAAAGCTAGCGACTGCTAGCTTTCTTTCTAGCATAAGCATTTCCTTCTAGGATAAGAACACATACTTATGCTAGAAGGAAAGCTAGCAGTCGCTTGCTTTCCAATAGAAAAATCATTTCCATAGTGATTGGTGGTTGCTAGCTTATACTTTGAGCTTGTGCCATTTACTCTATTTTGAAATAAGCACATGGCAAAATATCAATGAAAGCTAGCGACTGCTAGCTTTCCTTCTAGCATAAGCATTTCTTTCTAAAATAAACACACATGCTTATACTAGAAAGAAAGCTAACAGTCGCTAGCTTTCAATTAGAAAAACCCTGTCGATGGTGTCTGATGGTTGCTAGCTTATACCTTCAGCTTGTGCCATGTGCTCTATTTTGAACGAATGTTAGCTCTCCTTCTAGCATAAGCATTTCCTTCTAGCATAACACATGACCCTTATTATACATCATTTGTGCAGATCATGGTCTGGATGGATAGATGTCTTCTTGGATACCTTCTGTCCAAGAACAGATCACATGGCAAAAGATCAAGAAAAGCTAGCGACTGCTAGCTTTCTTTCTAGCATAAGCATTTCCTTCTAGCATTTTTGAGAAGGAAAACTTTTCTTTTTAATGAGTCTCTACTTGTGCTAGATGCAATGGATTTTTATTTATCTTTAAGTATTTAATATGTTTCCAGGACACATGACCCTTATGTTGTTTAATGAGTTAACAAAATGTAATGATAAAAGAACTACATGGTTAATGACATAAAAATATGATGATTTAAAGGTCTTCTCTGACGGACAAGGGGTTCGGTGCTCCATCAGGAACTGTTAGTGCTCAGTTGCATCCTTAATTGCTCAGCGCGTGAGGGTTCGTGTAGTAATTTAACTACTGATTCTTTGATCAGGCAGTTTGTCTGTCTTGTTATTTCCTCTGCTTTTGGCAGAATGGCTCAGCCAGGGGACAATACCGGCATCCAGGACATCAAGAAAAGTTTGGGGCGGCTGTATGAGATAGTCTCCATAGGAATTATGGATAACAAGGAGATAGCCTGCGTTATAAAAAAGATGAAGGACACTGTGAGCTACACTTCCCTTCAAATCAGCAACCATGACTCTAGGATCGATGATAATGAAAGCTCCTTGCGCGAGATGATGGGGAAGGTTGATATGATCCAGGAGGACCTTGCGCGACTCATTTCCATGAACCAGGGCAGCAGGAACAATGCAGTAACTGTTGAAGGGGAGCGTCAGATGGAGGAAGAATCAGTGGTGCAGCCAGTCCACTTCAGGGGCCATCTGTAATCTGGTTTTTATGGATATATGTTTTTTTGTCTTTTATTATGTAAGCAATATGTTTCCAGGACACATGACCCTTATGTTGTTTAATGAGTTAACAAAATGTAATGATAAAAGAACTACTTGGTTAATGACATAAAAATATGATGATTTAAAGGTCTTCTCTGACGGACAAGGGGGTTCGGTGCTCCATTAGGAACTGTTAGTGCTCAGTTGCATCCTTAATTGCTCAGCACGTGAGGGTTCGTGTAGTAATTTAACTGCTGATTCTTTGCTCAGGCAGTTTGACTGTCTTCTTATTTCCTCTGATTTTGGCAGAATGCCTCAGCCAGGGGACAATACCGGCATCCAGGACATCAAGAAATGTTTGGGGCGGCTGTATGAGATAGTCTCCATAGGATTTATGGATAACAGGGAGATAGCTTGCGCTATAAAAAAGATGGAGGACACTGTGAGCTACACTTCCTTTCAAATCAACAACCATGACTCCAGGATCGATGATAATGAAAGCTCCTTGCGCGAGATGATGGGGAAGATGGATATGATCCAGGAGGACCTTGCGCGACTCATTTCCATGAACCAGGGCAGCAGGAACAATGCAGTAACTGTTGAAGGGGAGCGTCAGATGGAGGAAGAATCAGTGGTGCAGCCAGTCCACTTCAGGGGCCACCTGTAATCTGGTTTTTAAGGATATATGTTTTTTTGTCTTTTATTATGTAAGATATATAAGGGTATATATTTCCCGTTCTGTTAGTCATCATGGAAGAACTCTGTATATAGTTTTTTGGACCCTTTGCAGGCTTAGTCTACAATGCTCTATCTCTGCTCTGAAGGACTATTCTTCCTCTCTTTTTGCTATGTACTGAATGGCTGTGCACAGCCCCTTTATAATATACTCCTTTTTAGTTTCTGTTCAAAAAAAATATATGATGATTTATAGTCTATCATTTATATGGGTTCAATTTATTTATTTATTTGTTCACAGGTCTTTAAGTAAACCAATAAACTTAATTTGGTATAAAAGCTATAACGAAGGAGGTTTTCTTTATGTATATTTTACTATGTTTATGTCTATTTTTGCACTAGAGGTAATCTATGTGTAACATTTAATTGTTATTAGCAATAGAAAACTAGAGGTAGTGTCTTTGTATAATTTACTTGTTATTAGCAATAGAAATTATCTCAAAAATTATATTCTTGGTGTAGCCTCCAAGCTTCACATGAGGTCACAAAACATAAATTAGTTAGGTAAGGAAAGCCTTGAACTTCTGCCATGTACTCTATTTTCAAATAAGCACATGGCATAAGATCAAGGAAATCTAGCGACTGCTAGCTTTCCTTTTAGTATAAGCAAAATACTTATAGGATAATAACATATACCTATGCTAGAAAGAAACTAGCAATCGCTAGCTTTCCAATAGAAAAATCCTGTCCATGGTGATTGGTGGTTGCTAGCTTATACCTTGAGCTTGTGCCATGTGCTCTATTTTGAAATAAGCACATGGGTAAAGATCAATGAAAACTAGCGACTGCTAGCTTTCTTTCTAGCATAAGCATTTCCTTCTAGCATTTTTGAGAAGGAAAAATTTTCTTTTTAATGAGTCCCTACTTGTGCTAGATGCAATGGATTTTTATTTATCTCTAAGTATTTAATATGTTTCCATAACACATGACCCTTATTATTCTTGTGCATGTGAATAAAAGACATGTAATAGAATATTCTTTGATAATGCTCATTATTTCATGTATTTTTAAAACAATTTAAACTTATAGTCGACTATTTATTATTGTTTTTAGAAGCTATGGACTCTGGTGCAATGACAATTCCAAGGAATAATTTGAATAAAAAACGAATTGCAAGTGACACACAAACAACGTCTCCCCCATGTGGTATGGTGGTTTTAAATATTATTCTCTCATTTCTAAATGGTTAGACTAGAAGACTATATGGTAATATTTGTGATTTTGATTTCATTTTATTTATAGTAATAATTGCTTATTATTGTTTTTTGAACCTGTCGTCTCCAAAGCAAGTAAAATGCCACAATCAGCATTCAAAAAACAAAAGCTTCATTCAACTCAGATTATAAATTCAAGAATGGGTTCTAATTTTGAAATGATTAAAAAATTCAAAACATCTGCTGCATTTGAGTATGTCGAAGATTGGTATGTTGAGATTGAAAGTCCCATGAATATGTTTCCAGATATGTATCTATTTGGATCCATGGATGGAAATGATATACAAAGGCTAGGGATAATTGTTAATTGCTATGCTCTCAATCATAGTCAGATCGATTTTCAAATGGAGGTAATTGAAGAAAATGAAGTGAAATTATTTTCCTGCCAAATTGATTACACAAAATTTAGACCAGATTTGATTGATACTAATACAGAATTTCCAGAGTCAATAAAAAAGTCACAGTTTAAGTTGGACAGTTTTGAGAGCTTCAATGAATCTGGTCTAAAGAGTTGTGATGATCTTGTACAACGTATTACCAACGTTATGAAATATCGCTTTGTGAGATGTAAGAAAACATCATCCGTGTTTCTTTATTTGCAACAAAGAGGTAAACTACTTGATAAAATACCAGATGATAAACTCGAGGCTCAAATGCTTGCTTTGAGAAGGGTATATTTAGTTGAGCTAGAACAGAGCATTAAAGAAAGTGAGTTCATGCCTACTACAGAGTTTGTAAAATCCCAAAAAGAAGACTCTCAGATAGAGAAGCTTGCTGACCAATGCGATGAAATCCATGAAAATTTCAAGGACAGTTATTTATTTTCAAGCTCTTTTACCATGAAGGTGGATGTTCGAAGATGTGTAGAAGCACCCAAGTTATATAAATTGAGATCACGGGATGATTTAAATGTTCGAGTATTATTAAAATCGTTCCTACAGAAATTTCAAGCATCATTGCCTGATGCTCTTCTGATTCCATTTGACAAAAAAGAGTCTGATCCGATTGGAAACCCTGTGAAAAATCATGAATGAAATGGATATAAATGCCAAGAACATCAATTTTTGGATAGTTGATGGGCAACACACCATTCAAGCAGCAAAAGAAATATTGTCAAATCCTAAATTCAGTCTATCTGGGGAGGCAAAATAGAAGTACAAAGAACGTAATGCTCGATTCTTAGATCCATTAGTTGCTCCCAGTGTGGTGATTCGTATTTGCTGCCAGTTAAATTCTGCAAACACAATGTTCTTCAAAAATCCATTCATTGATTCTGTGCGATCTGCAAGACAATTCCTAATTGCCACAAATAAATTAAAGAAACAAAAATGTGGGAATGCTAAGACGGCTGAAGACAAGGTGTGCAAATTTTTTTTTTTTGCACTTAGTTTATATTGTTATAACTAAATTCATGGCTATTTTATTTTTGATATCACATTCTTACTAATTTATATTTGTTATTTTTTAACAGGTTGATGATGAAATGTTGTGCTCTTTCTTCGATTGTCCACTAACAAACTTTGCTGAAAAAAAATTCTTGTTATATCTTGATGATACTACTTGGGATAAATGGGAAGTTGTTTTTAATTGTTACAAACTAGGGACATTAATGTGTTCTCCAAACCAACCTAAGGATCCAAACTATAAGACAAATAGTCTAAACAGTTTGGTATCAAGTTCTTTCCGTCCCCTTCAGGGACTAACCGCTGAAGAAATGTGTTCTGTAGCAGATAAACTATTGGATGGAACTGTCTGGTTTTCTATTCCAGTGAACCATCCAACCAATGCCATAAAAATGAAAGATTATTGTTCACAATTGAAAACCAAAAGAACAATTTTGGAGGCAATGGTAACATATTGCAAAAGTCATGATAAGAATCTGAATGATAAGATTCTTACAATATCCAATATTCTTGAGCATTATGGAATTACTGATATCATATTTGCCAACTTCTGTAAGACAATGGAAGGGTGTAAATATGTAAAAGGATCACGAAATACAAAAATAGAGTCCCTTTCTCCACAAGCGTGTGTGGTCCTTGATAGAATAATTGATGCATCGACAAATATACAGGAAATTGAGAACAGTTTTGAATTCGGTTGTCATTATGGGGGTCCTAGCCTCTTGTCAACACTTTTGCACTCTTTTCCTTGTCTGTTTCAACCAATGTTATACACTGACTTTGTTGTGTTGGATACATTGGCTTTGAAAGATGAATCATTCCTTAAGGATCACTATATTGAATTGTTTCGATTTTTAATCGAAAAAAATGGGTTGAAAGATTTTACTATGATTATCTTAGTAGAAATTTGGTCTTGTAAGGATGTACGCCAAGCTCCGGAGATTGTTGTCAAGGACTCAAATGTCAACTATAAAATGGCTACCGGTCTTTATGAATATAAAGAACAAAATAACTATAGTTATGATATAGTTTTAACTATACATTTCTATAGTGAAGAGTCTAAAAGTTTACAGGCCTCAATATACTCTCACAGTTTTAGAGACATATCTGATGAAAAAGAGAGAGATTTTGAATTCTGGGAAGAATTATTGCAAATGCATCAACAACATAGTGATCTAAATTTGATTATTTCTCTTTATGCGGGGAAAAATTTACAGCAGGCTTGCTGTACATATGGAAGAAGAATGGCATGTGTCGTAGAAAACGAGTTACAAAGGACTACCATGCTGACTAATCAAGAATCCTTCCAATTGCAAAAACCAATGTCTAATATATTGCTGTTGGAATATCCAGGTATTGTACTTTTTTTGTTCTTTCTCTAGTGATTCGTTGGATTCTATGCTATTTATATATCTTGATTAACAAGATGTTTACTATAACTACTAATGGCAGAAATTGTAAAGAAAACAACGACACTTTGCAACAAAGCAATGATCAACATAGTGTGCACAATGTCGAAGAAGTTTTCGAGATGCAAATACAAGACGAAGAAAATACCATACCAGGTACATAATTTATTTTGTTTCTTTTGTTGTATTGTACTTGTTTTGTTCTTTCTCTAGTGATTCTTTGGATTCTATGCCTATTTATTTAATGAATTTCATTCGTTGATACATTTTATAACATTTCATATGTTTATTACAGTAGCAAACGAGGAGAAAAAAGACAGTGATCAAGGGAATGTGACAGAAAGCCATAGTCAAGAACATGATATCATATCAGGTACTTCACATGTCTCTTATTTTCAATTAAACATAAAATATGTCTTATAAAAAAAAAATTGATTTAAAGAAGTATTATTGGTATTTGATTGAAGGTTTGTTATTTTGGCTCTAGGTTCTATGAAGACAATACAAGAGAAGTGTGGCTTATCAATAACTAGTACAAAAAATACTCAAAGTGAGTGTATTTCTTCAACAATTTTTTTTAACAATAATTTATGTAGCATGAATAAAATGAATTTACTATGATCCATTGTTGTTTTGCAGCTATTATAAGTCAAAATAAATTAGTTATTTTTGAATTGAATAACATTTTCTATCAGAGCGTTGATGGTGATGCATCACAAAAAGAATTTATCGAGAAAATGGGAAGGGCCGCAGATTACACAATAGAGAAAAAATCATTTTGGTTTCGTCCACATGCAAAAACATTTCTTGAAATGTGTTCCAGAAATGAATCTCTTGACATTGCAATTTGGATGACATCTTTGAAACAAAACACAACAAGAGTTATGAAAAAGCTAGTTTCAGAAACATTACAAGCTAAATTTTTGTTTACATGGACTGCTTCAGATTGCAAACAACAAAAGGGAAAAAATGACATTGATAATTCAACACAAGTTATATACAAAAAACATCTGAAAAAAGTGTGGAGAATGTATTCTCAATATGATGCTACTAACACTATTCTAGTGGATTGTTCAATGGAGACAAAGAAAGAAAATCCCAAAGAAAATGTGATTATTGCCCCTTCGTTTGATGGAAAGAATGAGGATAAATGGTTGATCGCTGATCTGTGGAGCTTATTGAATAAATTGTACAAGGCACTCGATGTTCGAGATATTTTGAAGAATCTTCAATGACTTTTAATAGTACATTAAGATGACTGTTATTCATTTCCTCTATAAACAAAATCTTGAAGTTTATGATATAAATTCTTGGTCATTGTACATTTGATGACTTAATTCTACATGTGATGTGTTATTACTGTGTTTTATTTTATTATCAATTTAATGTCTATTATTTCATAATACACATATAAGGATTGTTGTTGTGTCATTATTATAAATTAACATATTATTATTTTGTTTATTTATATTGAGATATTGAGTTATAAAAAGTTAGTGATTTGAATAATAGTCTTATGTGTTTGCATAAAAATGTAGTATTCCATATTAATTAAATAATTGTATTAGGTTGTATGTATAAATTAACGTACAATTACTATGTTTGAGCAATTGCAGTTTATTTATCAATTGCATCTTAATTGATCATTATAACTCTTACAAATCAGTGATTTGAATGTTAGTTCAATGTTATCATATGAAATTTTCTTATTTCTTAGAAATTAAAAAAATGGAAAATCATATCAGGTTGTATGTAAAAATTACCTATAATTAGCTTGTTTAATTGAAATTTAAAAAATTGTAAATCTAGGTGGTGGGTATAAATTAACATATAATTGGTTTGAATTGGACCATTGTAACTATATTTTTAAATTGTGATTTGAATTTCATTGCAATGTGCTTATATGAATTTTTCTTATAATTTCTTGAAAATTAAAATATCGTATGAGGTTGTATGTAAAAATGAACATATAAATAGTTTGCTTGATTTAAATTTAAAAACTGTAAAATTTAGGTAGTATGTAGATATTAACATATAATTAGTTCAAATGAATTCGACTATTGTAATTATATTTTTAAATTGTAGTTTATCTCATTACAATTCTTAAAATTAGTGATTTGAGTAGTAGTTGAATGTGTTTGTATAAAAAAACTATTCCACTGAAATTACTTTTATTTTTTTCATTAAGTTGTTTGTTTGGGAGTGGAAATAAATTGGATATGTTTTGATGCCATTAAGCAATGAAGTTTTGAAGTGAAAATATGTTAATGTTATATATGTGGCAGCAATGCAGATGGGAGTTAATATCAGTCGGAAGATCTTGTTGATCTTTGAAATGGAAGGAGTATTCTTCTCGTCGTATTCCAAAGATGATACGAGTTGTCAAATTCAAAGAAAACCAGATTGGGAGCTTGGTGATAAATCCTACTTTTGTAGGCCTTTTCAACTAGAAGTATTAAAATACTGCCTAAAACATTATGATGTTGCGATATGGACATCAAATGTTACTAACAAGTACATTCGACAAGTACTTGAAAAATCAAATATTGATACAAGTGACTTTCAATTCATATGGGATAGGTCCCATTGTCACTTGCAAACAAAATTCAAATCATGTAGTATGATACAGTTTTATGAGAAAAGGCTAAGCGACGTGTGGTCCCAATATGGAAATAAGTACACAGAATCAAATGTATTGCTAATAGATACATCAAAGCCTACTTCTCAATTCCTCGGATATCGGTCAAACTGTATCTTAATAAAGGCTTATATAGGACATGAACACGATACTTGGCTTGTGCAAGTTCTATTCCCCTTTTTAAAGACACTTCATCGCATCAAACAGAAACGCAACTACATTCGAATGTTCAATAGAACATTGAGTTCTTTGTATTAAGTGAAGATATTATTATATGGAAATTTGTTGACGATTACAATGCAATATTTCAATACAAGTTGGACACATTTTTTAGTGAATTAATTTGTATGATTTTATAACTTTTATAGATAGATGATAATTGACAATGATATATAAATACAATTATTAGTATTATTTATGATTGCTTTTAGATTGACAAGTTTTTGCATCATACAACACTTGATTTCCCCATTCAAAATATTTTCTAAATTTGTGCTCTTAAATCAACTATTTGTAGTTTAAATCATCTCATAAAAGCCAACAAGGCGTGCAAGAAACTCTCTTTAGTTTTATTTATCTATATGTATTAATACAAGTGCATTACAACACTTGATTTCTCTATTCAAAATATTTTTTAAATTACATACTCTTAAATCAATTATTTGTAATTTAAATCATCTCACAAAAGCCAACAAGGAATGAAGTTCTCTTTAGTTTTATTGATCTATATCGATTAATACAAGTGACACACAAATTTTGAATTAAACCTCCGTCTATATAAAAGCACACTTCTTACAAAAAAATTACTTCAATGATAATGAGTGCTAAGTGTACTAGAATTTAGATTGAAGCATGATGAGTCATAGATGAATGATTTTGAAAGGTATAGGCATTTGATTTCCCAATCTATAACTTATTGCAAATGTGTATTCTTAAGTTAATAGTTTATAATTGCAATAATCTCATATAAGCCAACTGGACATGAAATAAATTATTGACTGTTATTAGCCTATATTCATTAATATGAGGAGTTTATCAATGCAATATGTAATTTTTGAAATAAAAACCCATATAATTGAAGTTGCAATTGTTTTAAAACACAAAATTAATTGCTAATGAGTGCTAAGTGGTATTAAGGGTAGTACGAGATTGGTCATAAGTGAGTGACATTGAACTATAAGAAATTTGATTTCTCATTTCATTTTTTTGTAAGTTTGTATTATTAACTCAATTACGATTAATTGAAATAATCTCATAATAGCCAACAAAGCATGAGATACGCTCTATCTTTTATCTTCTTGTATGCATTAAATGAATGTATAAATGTGATGTATTTTTTGGAATAAAATACAATGTAAAAACATTCCACAAGTAGTTGAAAAATCAAATACTGATACAAGTGACTTTGAATTCATATGGGACAGCTCTCATTGTCACTTGGAAACAAAATTCAAATAATGTAGTGTGATACAATTTTATGAGAAAATGTTCAGTGATGTGTGGTCCAAATATGGAAATATGTACGAAAAATCAAATATATTGCTAATAGATACATCAAAGCTTATTTCTCAATTCCCCGGATACCGGTCAAATTGTATCTTAACAAAGGCTTATATAGGACATGAACCTGATACTTGGCTTGTCCAAATTCTATTCCCCCTTTTTAAGACACTTCATCGTATCAAAGAGAAACACAACTACATTCGAATGTTCAATAGAACATTGAGTTCTTTATAGTAGGTGAATATGTTAATTTTTAGAAATTGGTTAACGCGTACATTGCAATATTTCAATACAAGTTGGACACATTTTTTGATGAATTAATTTGTATGTTTTTAAAACTTTTATAGATAGATGAGAATTAACAATTATATTTAAATACAATTATTAATATTATTTATGATTGCCTTAGGGGAGGCAGGAGGGGGAGGGGTGATCCTAAACCCCGATGGAGAACGAATTATTACCTATTCTTGGAACCTTGGAATCGAAACTAATAATGTGGCGGAAGCTTTAGCATTGTGGCAAGGTTTAAATCAAGCTGTCAAGCATTGAATCCAGACTTTTTCGGTGGTTGGGGACTCGAGGATGATCATCCACAGCTTAAATGATCAGAGACTGCCCTCCTCTATCCACCTCAGGCAAATTCTTAGAAGAATCCTACTCCTCATCCCTCTCTTCTATGATATCAAATTTTATCATGTCTTGCGTCAAAACAATGCTCAGGCCGACAATGCCGCAAACGAAGCAATTCCCCTTGGAAAAGGGATTCTTAAAATCAACAACGACCATGTCCTGGATCCAATCCCGTAACATTATGGGTTCGACATTTATTTGGGAGCTACTCGTTGGCAGGAACCTCATGACAAGTGGAACGATTTCCAGGTGACGGATGGGAACTCTCTCCACTCGCAACGTGGCAATTCCAAGTGTGATAGCCATTTCTAACCGCGCCACCCCTCCTTCCTCGCATCTGAACGGGCGCTCACCTCACCTCAGAATGATGGCGTCTTCGTCCCTGCGGATGACGTACTGGAGCAGTTACGCAGAAAGATCTCCCATGCTAAGGAAATCTCGCATCCTCCTCCCGTCAAGCGTGCGAAGTCAATTTCACATCAGCACAGAGATTTAAGTGCCATAACTTCCAAAGGCTTTGGGCTCACAGGGCCCGCGATCTGTGACATGGACATTCGGGGTACTGATTACCATGCGGCTCCCTCTCTCTGTAATGAACAAAGGCATTTATGGAACTGTACGAGAACCATAAGCAAGAGCATGAACATGTGGTTAAAAGGGC
The DNA here is from genome assembly GCA_027924585.1 of Larix kaempferi. Lineage (NCBI taxonomy): Eukaryota > Viridiplantae > Streptophyta > Pinopsida > Pinales > Pinaceae > Larix > Larix kaempferi. Next base: position 3,422,278 of record BSBM01000506.1, read on the forward strand.
CACGTCTCATCCTGAAGGCTCTCTATCCGCATTATGGACAGAGAAATGACTCCAGCACCTCCCACAAAGCGCCCCTCAGCCCATCCCTGAATTCGAGAGGCATTTCCAAGCTGAAGGAGGTAGACTCAGGTTGGCACAGCTATTGGGAGCTCTACGCTTCCTGCAATCTGGTTCCTCAGAAAAGGGATTGGAACCCGCTGGACAAAATGGCTCACTCAGAGGACTCGGCTGCGTCATCCCCTGACCCGCTCCTTGAACTAGAAGCAGAAATTAGGACCCTTCGCCGGCGTGTACGAAGACAGGGGGAGTTCATGTGACAAATAGATGTGCAGGGAGGACACCGGTTGGATAGAATGGAGGACGAAATTGGAAGTTCGAGAGCAGAGTTTGCAGAAGCTCTTGAAATGCTAGAGACGAGGGTAACCGCTGCCATCGAAAGCATGAACAAAAGGCTCGACAAGATGGAAGGAGTTCTGGTGAAGCTGCGTGAAGACGCAGGCAAGGTCTCAGAAGAAGGCAATCACTCCTCAAGGGATTAACACCGACGCCACCAGTCTGTCTTCCAACCCTGCTGTTTTTTGTATGTCTATTCCTAGAAAGACCTGTTTTTGTTAATACACAGGCATATGCTTTCCTAAAAGTCCTGAATATGTATAATCACAGGCATCTATTGCTTTAAACAGTTTCCAGGATAGTTAGTTTACAGACTTTGAAGTTGTAATTTTGCTTGTGGCTCTGCCACCCCTTTAATACAAAAACTAACCGCCTGTGTCAAAAAAAAATATTATTTATGATTGCCTTAAGTTTGACATTTTTTTGCATTACACCACTTGATTTCCCCATTCAAAATATTTTTTTAATTTGCGTTCTTAAATCAAATATTTGTAATTAAAATCATCTCATAAAAGCCAACAAGGCACGCACAAAGTTTTGTAAATGTGTATTCTTAAGTTAATAGTTTATAATTGCAATAATCTCATATAAGCCAACAAGGCATGAAATAAATTATTGACTTTTATTTGCGTATATTCATTAATAAGAGGAGTTTATCAATGCAGTATGTAATTTTTATTGCTAATGAGTGCTAAGTGGTATTAAGGGTAGTACGTGATTGGTCATAAGTGAGTGACATTGAACTATAAGAAATTTGATTTCTCAATTCATTTTTTTGTAAGTTTGTATTACTAACTCAATTATGATTAACTGAAATAATCTCTTACAGGCCAACAAAGCACGAGATATGTTCTATCTTTTATCTTCTTATATGCATTAAATGAATGTATAAATGTAGTATGTAATTTTTGGAATATAATACAATGTAAAACCATATAATTAATTAATAATGAGTACTAAGTGGACTATTTAGACTCATTCGATATGTGCCATAAATAAATTCAAAAGAGCATGGGGTCATATATAAAGTTCAACTAAAAGATTTGAAAAATATGTTTCAACATCTATTTCTTCGACATTTAAAAATCTTATCATTTACTTTGCCTTTTGGTGAAAGTAATTCTCGGCCATGATTTCTTAATTCGATTTCTTCACACTTTCATTGTGTATGTATAATGTTGTACCTAACAACTATCCCAATTTTGACGAATTTATAGTTATTATTTGGTGACATCAATACATTTCTTATAATTTATTTTATTTTAATTTAATATTGTGATTTCCTTCCAATCATGCTATATTATAATATGTTATTTAACAATGAAAATATTTAATATGATACTTTGTTCACTTCAAATATAGATAGAGATCTTCTTGTAATAAAACATGCAATTATGTGTGCAACTTAACTTCATTAATCCTACATTTTATATCTTCATGAATATTTTTTCTCACGATTCAACAAATTACAGATTTTCATATACTCCTCCTAATTTATGGCATACCGAACTAGTTATAAATGATACAACATTTCATTTTTTATGATTGTATATTAAAAACACTTGGAGTAAATAAAATTTGTGATCAATAAAAACATTCTTTCTAGGATTAGTTTTTCCAATTTTAATGGAATATTTCTTTAATGCATAATTTTTACAAATTAAATGAAATAAATAAAATATTTACAAAAAAATTCAATGTCATAGAAGTCCTTGTAATAGAATTTTTCTAGATTTAATGAAATAGGTGTTAATATCGTTGCAAAAAGTTTGTCCTCACATGAAATACCAAAATTCAATATGTTTCAATAAAATGATTTATCAATGTCACAAGTTGTTATCAACCCCTTGGTTACATAGATATTTATACCACTAGCATATATTGATGTGCCAATGCCACCTAATTTATTAACTATGTCGCATATGACTATTTTACTAGTATATTCTGATGAGGACAATATCACTAATAATGTCACTACCATTAGTGACCTTCTACTCTATTTCTAGAGTTTTCATATCAACAATTTCATTGATCTCCAAAACACATTATGCTTCCTAAAAATTAGCTTGAAATATGTCTAGGCTAGTGCTGCAACTATGTCTTTCTTTTTGTGTAAAATATTACTTCTAGTTCTTTAAGTTAAGCCAAGGTTTCTTTGGAAGGGATACATTTAACTTAGATAAACATTTTGAGGAATGCTACACATATTCACTTGTGTTCCACTATTATCTATGAAATAAATTAGCAGCATCCTTTCTCATTTCCATTTTGACATGCAAATCATTACTACCCTATCTCCCTATTGGGGTAATGTGTGAAATGCACTATGTATTATTTTTCATCACAATTGATTTATGGAAACATTTTTGTGTGTCTCTTCCTCCACCATAACATCACTAGTAAGAGTCAAAAGAGCAGTCATAAAAGGAGGTTTAAGTGCCCATATTTCCCTTTGTGTATAAATAGGATATGTGAAAATGTCATGTGATCATATACTTTATCATTGTTTTATGCAATTTCTCCAGAGAAAGTTTTAGCAAATTTATGTTTTATTTAAACATTAGGATCATAGATCATTCCAATGAGTTTGCTAGGGTTTCTTTCTTCAATTTTTGGAGGACATTCCTAGATTTGTGTTTTGATCCACATACAGCTAGTAAACACATATATTTTACTTATATGTAATTGAAAAACAATGTTGTCATTTTAGAGTGGTTTATCATGGTAATTAGGATTTTTCCCGTTGAATTCATTTTTGCAGTATGCATGGATGTGTTGGAAATGATTCATGATACACCTTGTAAAATATAATTTTTTACATCATGAATTACAACTCCTAGCCCACATTTCACCCAAATTATTTCCAGCCACAACTGAAAGAATAGATTGTTCCTCGGATATTTATATTTGATCCAAATTCCACTAGCACCGCTTAATATTGGATCAAGTGGTTGAGCATTGTACATTTTGTCTTCAATTAATGCCACATATATGACATCAACCACATTATTATAGTGGAGGAGGAAGTATGCATCTCACTTCATGTTTCAATGAATAAGCGATGCATTTTTGTTTCATTGATTTTTGACTAGTTGATGGAAATGCTAGTACTATTTCTAAACATATGCTCATTCTTTTCTAATCAATGCAACTATTATCATTTCACTTTTCATTTTTAAATGCATGTTTAATGTAGTATTTGAATTCTCGATATATGTTTCACTTGTTCCAAGATAGAGAGCACCACCTTCTACAAAGAGAGTAAGAAGAGGGACATTTTTATATCTCCCACTTGAGAAGATCTTGGTGACTCATGGCACTTAACACAATCCTTCATGAACGACATCAATTGCCTCTACAAATTGATGGATGAATTTGTCACTTCAATGATCACTTTCTCCATACTCATACATTTCTACAAGTTGACAATTTTCTCTATGTAACATCTTTGTAAGCAACCTACAATGTAAAAAAAATGAACAACACTGCAATATGTCTTCTACAGTTGCTCATACATGAAAAATAGAATGTGAAAACCCTCTCTCCATCCTTACAACAGAGGAGAAGGCACTCACGCCGACACCAACACCAACTCAATTGATATTGATCAAGACAAATCCAATTCCTATATGAGAAAAATGTGTGAGCAAAACCATTTGAAATATGCACTTAACATTCTACGCATCTCATGGGATACCAAGAAATTCTGCTAGATTTCTCTACTCATGCTTCCCTATTGTAGGCCTGTGTAAACAACAATGCTTTGCATGAAGAAAAGGTTTCTTTTGAAGGGATACATTTAACTTAGATAAACATTTTGAGGAATGCTACACATATTCACTTGTGTTCCACTATTATCTATGAAATAAATTAGCATGATACACATAGTGGTCTCTGTATGGTTTTGTTTAGCTTAAATTAGCCGAACTGGAATATCTTGAATTACACGGCGATAGTAAAAGACATTTTGGGCATCGAATATCTCTGTATTTTTTTTTTAAAATTCCCCATATTCGTCGGATATCCGACCTACCCTTCCAAAGAATCCGACGACCCCGCCATACAATCAACGACAAACGGAGTCAGATATCAGACATCTCATAATGTAATTTAGGTTGGATATCCGACGAGCTCTCCAAACCACCGACACCAAACGTTGTTGGACTTTGTAGATATATGTGTCAGATATACGACCATATTTAAAGTAATGGATGTCAGATAGTCGACGGCCCTGTTGTCGGTTATCTGACCACCATTAATGTAATGGGTGTCGGATATGGGACCCCCTTTAAAGTAATGGGTGTCGGATATTTGACGTGTATATTTAAAGAGTTATGGTCGGATATCCGACACAGATGTGTCGAATATCCGACAAGACCATATTGCTATCGGATATTCATCGAAGGGCAACCGACGTTTAAAAAAGGAGAGGCTTGTCGGATGGTCGACAACGTGATGTCAAAAATTGGACATATATGCCGTCAGATTTTGGGTTCAAAAATGCTAGTGAACCATAGTCAACCATGGTCAACCATGGTTAACCATTATCAACTATAGTCAACCATGGTTAACCTAGGTCAACCAAAGTAAACGATGGCCAATGACAGTCAGCCATGGTGAACCATGTCAACCAAAGTCAACCAAAGTTACCCATGGTTAACCAAAGTTACCCATGGTTAACCATAGTCATCTAAAGTCAACCATGGTCAACAAAAGTCAAGTATAGTCAACCATAGTCACCCATGGTCAACCATCTTCAACCATGTTCAACCAAAGGAAACCATGTTAAACTATGGTCAACCATCATAAACCATGGTTGACCAAAATATCCAGTACCAAGGTGAATTAGCGCTAATCATAGTCAACCAATGTCAACCATGTTCAACCATGGACAACCAGAGACAACCACAATTAACAAGAGTCAACAATGGTTGACCACGGTAAATCAAAGTTGACCAATGGATGACCATGGTTGACCATGGTCAAGCAAAGTCAAACATACTTAACAATGGTCAACCATGCTTAAGAGTTGTCAATCGTAGTCAACCAAACATAATCAACCACAAAGTCAAACATACTTAACAATGGTCAACCATGCTTAAGAGTTGTCAATCGTAGTCAACCAAACATAATCAACCATTATATTTAATTATTATTATTCTTATTAACCATTTTATTTATTATTAGTTAAATATAATTAATATTTTCTTTATTTACATATATTTTTTATAAATAATAATAATAATTTTTTATAATAACAATTTTTATTATAATAAATAATAATTAAAACTCAACCATCATTTCATTCTCGCTTGATAGTAAATTAAAATTCAATATAGATCCAAATTTATGAATCTATATTACTCAGAGAGAAAATTACAAATTACATAAATTAATATTTTTCAAAGTAAATTGCTTGCGACAGCGAACTCAAGCTTATTGGTTTGCTTTGGAGGGGCTTCTCTCATTTTCTATTGGACCATCAGTTTTCAAAGTATAAATTCCATAAAAAAAAATTAAAACTGAAGGTATCCAGACTTTTCTTGAATGGTATATTATTATACAATATCAGCATAAAGTTCAGTCGATAAACCGATAATTTAACTTGCGTAATATGTGGAAGTCCATTCTCTTTGCAAAATACAAGTTTGCTGCAACAGGAATGTAACAATTATATATAAATGCATGAAACTATCTTTCCGCTAAGTTTTTCCGATTTTCGATTTTCACATGGAATGTAATCCATGTAAGTATTTTCAAGTAAAATAATAAATAATGCTTTTTTTCTGAACTTTTGATTAAACAATTATTCAATGTAGATCTTTCTAAACAATCAATCATTTTCACTTTTCCAATTATGATTTAAGATAATAAAGATTACTCACAGCTAACAGTGAGCACAGACAGAAATAACAAAACAGAGATGTATAAAGAGACCGTCGAAGAAATTTGTGAGAGTGTGAAGCAACGCGTTATTTTCAGGAGCCTACCCAGCAGAGAATTTAACATACACTTTGGAGCATCATTATATATATATATATATATATGCTTTCTTTATTTTAATCAAAATTTTGGAAGGTGGTTTTATGAAAACAACGCAGGCAGCTAGAAAGGACAGTCTTTTATTTTCCCATGAAAAAAGCATACTATTGATATTCACTTCTGAATCAAATAGTACATGATACCAGTATACAATACTGTTTTCAATCCATCCTCTCAGCAAATGAGAATTTCAGCATTTTCAAAATATACAAAAAAGCAAAATATTACATGCTACATATGTCTTTGGCATAACTCAGCTAGATCAGTCAAGGAAATACAAAGTACCAGAATCAATCAATCAACTGATCCTCACAAAATTCATCCCAATATAAGTAGTCATGCTCGCCCTCAAAAGCCTGCTTTGATAGCTGATCGGCCTCTGAATTAAATTCTCTGAAGATGTGTTCCAGTGTGACCGCACCAAAACTGTTAAGTTCTTCCTTCACTCTATTGCACCAACCAACCAAATTCAAAATCTTGAGATCAAACTCCCCGGAGCCCATTTAATGGTAACTCTAGAATCACCAAAAATCTTTACATTCACCAAACCAAAGAGGTTAGCCACTCGTGCAAAACACCATAATGCCAATAGTTTTGCCTTCATATTAGTACCTTTTCCACATTTCATCCGAATTGTGAAATAGTAATCCTGACTGATATGAATAACCCCACCTCCTCCACAATTACCCAAATTGGCAGTTCCATCAAAATATAATACAGGCTCAGTAACCACATGTTCAAATTTCCCAATGTCCTGCTGAACGAGAGACTTCATCTCCTTTTGATAATTCGAATATTGGCTGACAACTGTGTTGTATGAGCCTTCCAAATATGGCTGAGAATCCTCAAATGTAACATTATTTCTCATCCCCCGCACAACCCAACAGATGAAAACCGGTAATGTTAGATGTTCTTTACAGTTCTGCATCCTTAATTTCAGACAGGAGTCAACATTATGACCGGTCCATCTTTCTTTAATATCAAATATCTGATAGGTTTTCTCCCATTGACAGTTATATTTACATCCAAAGGTGTTTATATCTTAGAATTTGGGGTGGACTACTATCTATGCTTTTCCTAGATTGAAGGAGGATGAGACAAGTTCACTCATTGATTTTATAGTTCTCTTTCAAAATTCAAAATAAACAATTATAAATATATATATATATATATATATATATATATATATATAATAACTGGTAGTTGATGTATGGATAACTCGTAACTCATGCATGGATAGCAAGTAGCTCATGCATGGGTAACACGTAGTGATACACAATCTATTTAACTAAAGAAGGCAATTACAAGTAAGCATGGTAAACAAGTAAGAGATAACTTATTCATGACACTTAACTTGTGACCTATCATCGACTACAAGTTAAGTGGCTGTGCTAATTTATAACTCTACAAAAATCCAACACAATCGACAACTATATAAGATTTCTTTAAAGATCTCCACGATAAAAGCATGGAATAGCATTAAAAAGACACAGCAATATAATTTTTATTTAAAGATTCTGCCCATGGCAGCAGCATGAGAATTTGCATGATATATTGTCCTTAATTCCTTGCATATAAAACCAGCGAATAATATCATAAAATTCTTTAATTCTTTCTCAGCTCAAATGCCATACGATTCAATCCATTGATTGGTACATGGAGATAGCAACTATTATCAATAAAAAAATTGTGGACTTTTTCTCAATACAGTACACGAGGATTGTGATATATTGAAGGTTTGGCAGAAATAGCAAGTAAATTGTAGATAGGGACCTCTCATGGGTCCTATAATAAGGGAAAGCTTTTAGCATATGAAGGGACAGAGAAATATCATTAATTCTTGTTTTATTAGATTCGTTGTTCAAATGTCTTTGTCTCCACTTAACTTTGTTATCTTAATTTTCAGAATTGATTGGTTCCAAAAGAATAGTTGATTCAAGTGAGAGCACATTCTTATTGGGAAAGAGATGTTCAGTGAATTCAAATTGGCCGTTCATATGACTCTGTTTTAACATGTATTTCAGCTCAGCTTTATTGTTGAAAAGAAAGTTTCTTTTCTTTGTATCCAGATTTCTAATTTGAAAAAGTTAAAGTTATTGTTGAAAAGATAGTTTCTTTTCTTTGTATCCAGATTTCTAATATGAAAAAGTTAAAGTTCTTGGTTGCACAATGATAGGTTAACCAGTAGAAAACAGTTTTATTCAAGGAAAAGAGAGGTCATTTTAATTGGGAATGGGTTTTTAATGATTATTTTAATAGAAGTACCAATCAAGGTTCCCACTTATGAGCGAATCTTAATAGCACGAAGGGGATTTCAATTTTCAAGCATTAAGGTATGATACTATATAATTTAGATTTAAAAATATGTTATAATATACAAATTTGTTGGATATTATGAAATATCGATGACATGCTCTTATACTAGTCAAATAATGATAGATGAATGAATTATATTCAAAATTTGTTTTTTTAATATAAAGTTTAGAAATCATAATTATTAAATATCGCAGTATTTTTTCATTTAAATTTTAAGGTCAATTTATGAAGTTAGTAATACATTTTGGTAAAGTGGGGTAGTGAAAATGGCTTTTCTGAACTTTCCATCAAGGTATTTTTAAGTATTGGATCAAATTATTTAGAGCTTTGGAACTTAAATAAATCCTTAATGAAGGATTTTTGTATGGATGTAAAAAACTTTCATGTCACATTCGGTTGAGAAAAATTTGAGTCAGGTTATGATTGTTGGTTTTTTATAGACACAAATTTGAATTAGGTTATAGTTGATGGTTTTTTTATAGACACAACAAAATCTCAATCGAGGTGGTGTGTTAGTTTAAGAAAACTCTTGATTTGAGCTATAGAGCTTGATCTAGAGTTGAGAGATCAAATGAGCTATAAATCTCCATGAAGCTCAAAAACTCAATCAAGTTTCCTTTTCCTGTAAAAGCAAAAAACTTAGTCATAAGTCAACTTTGGTTTTTGTCATTTCTCGAACAAAAAATTGAACGGGCCCAATCAAGCATTCTAGCAAACCGATGACCAACTTCCTCCACTACCTTCAAAATTCGATCACAAAATCTAAACCAAGAGGTTAGTGGGTTTTTTTAATAAATTATAATTATTATTTTTTAAAATAGTTACGCTACCAAATTTTTAGTTTTTTTATGAAATTGTAATTTTTTGTTCAGCGGTTAAATTTTAAATTATTTTATTAACCAATAACAATTATGTTACTAGAATTTTAATTTTTTTGTTTAAATTTTAATTTCGTGTTCAATTATATTAGTTAGCAACGTTAACACTATTGGTTTTTATTTAATCATGGAGTAATGCATGAAGGGTTGAAAACTATTGACCAATTCATTGTTCAAAAATAGCATGGACAAATACTATACAACTCACATGCTATTGAATAAAGACATAGTGAAAAATTAAAAGCAAACTATCCTATTATTAAAGATGTAAATGCAACAATCAACCCAATATCACCACTACTCACATGAAATGACACTCACATAGTTAAACATCATGCAAATTCAACAATCAATCCAATATCACCACTGCTCAAATTAAATGTCACTTTCACAAAGGCAAAGAAATAACATCTATAATACATTATTGCCACTCAAACTACACTAATTGAGAGATCAACTAAGTCAAAACCTCAAGAATGCCCCTTTCATATTGTAGGACTTCCATAGACAATCACAGAGATATGAATAGTTTTGACATTCTATATTGCTTTTTATTCTTCGTAATGGTACAAACTAACTTTTGTTCACATAATATCTATGGAAAATATCTAACATGATGAAGTGAAGAGTCGTAAGGAAAATATCTAACATTATGAAGTGAAGAGTCGTTTTAGGTGATAACAAGTTCTTTTTACCCTGCTTAAACCATGGTGCCTTCCTTGAACTCTTTAACGTGCTATCTCTATACTTCCTCCTTTGGCCCTTTATATTTTATATACTTTCATCTTGCATTTATTTTTCATCTTACATATGTTATTGAGAGGGATGACTTTGAAGATGACTCCCCTCAATTTTCTTTGAACCATGGTTTATCTTCATTTTCTATAAATAACATATCTTTGAAATACCTCAATCAAACATTCCCTTTCAAATACCTCATTTTTTAACATATAGGTTAATCCTCCCTACCATCCATCATTATGTCTATATATTATGCATATACCCAATATTTTAAAGTTTTCTTCCATGTATTAAGGATTTCATAGTGCTTAGTAGCAAACGTACTCATCTTCCATGATGATAATAACGTAATGCCATCTATGAGAAACCTTTCATGTTAGTAATTTGTATTCCTCATCACCTTTCTAATTCAAATACACATTCAAAATTTCCTAGAGTTGCCTTATTAGTGCATTAAAACCCAAAATAGATACTAGAACTTGTGAATACACATAAGAGTGATAATTATAAATTGAAACCACACATCCCTTCATAATGAGCCATTGTGTGCTTTAAATGGAAGTTAGGTGCTTAGAACTTCGACTATTTTCCATGAAAATAAATTTATGAGATAGGATACTATGCACAAGTTAGTGACAACCTTTTATAATTAGTTCGCTTAAGTAGCCCTTTGGGGGAAGCTCAAGTGGTAAAGATGAGAAGTTGTAAATGGAAGGTCACATGTTCAAATCCCCCCAATATTACTCGTGCTCCATGGTTCGGGCCCTGTGGATGCACCTAGGGGTATAGTGGTAGTGAGATTGGATCTCTGGACCCTGTGTCACGCAAGTACCAACCCAACTCCAGTTGTCGATTCCCCAAGTACAAAAAAAATTAACTCAAATACACTATAATTTAACATCCAAATGATGGTTAAGAATTTAAAGATGTAGTTCGTCATTTAATGAATGGCTCCTTAAAGAAGAATCATTTACCACCATCTCCACATGCCCATATTCCACTTTCCAATATGGCAGATTCACTTATTTTTGTTGATTTTTCTTAAAGCCTTAAAATGCACATGCTATAAAATAAAAATTATTCATTGATCATTTTAACAATATTTGAAAAAAAAAGTTATTTTTGCAACTTGCTTGAGTAATGTGGTTCTCGTTAATCAAATGCTAATTTTGATCTATGATATGATAACCTAGTTACTTCCTTGATGAAATATTTTATCTTTATCTAATTATTCTTCTTCTTTTTTGACATAAATGGTTTTTCTTAGAGAAGGGGTCTTCTCTTCATGAGAAATAGAGATCTACATGGTCTCCAGCTCCTCCTCCTAGACATCCTATAGTTGTTCCTTCTTTAACCAATGAGAGGGCATGTAATATCAATGAGAGGGCATGTAAAATCAATTAGAGAGCATGTATGTGCTATAATTTTTTTTAGTTGTATAAGTGAATTATAACCATATTGAGTAATATTTGTTTTTACTTTCGCAAGGAGACCACCATCCAGTTGTGAGGCGACATTACCTAGTGATAGTCATTGTAGCAAGACTCGAAGAGGTAGTGCATCACTCATGTCCCACATTATCCATGCATTATCATAGAAGATTGAGGAGGTTTGAGATCCATATATTAAATGTGGAAATTCTTGTTCAATTATAGATTTTAATTTTGAAAGTTTAAGTTCACAAAAAAACACGTATTTTAGTGTATATGTTTTTCAATTTCAATACTACATTTTCAAATTCGCTCATAATGTAGCTGAACTCATATATACATATATGAATGCACTTCGTACACAATGATTGGTGTCATAAATAAAATTAAACCTAATATTTTATGAAAACATAATTTTCACCCTCTTTACCATTTACATATCACATTGATCCAAACAAATATGAAAATGTCATTTTTTTTATAAAAACAATTACCATTAATAATATGATGTTGCGTATGCTAGTCTATTTAACCTATAATGTTATAAAAGATGATGTTGTAATGTTGCAAAAGTGTTGTTTATAATTTATAAAATTAAAATTAAAAGAAGATGATGTTGTAATGTTACAAAAGTGTTGTTTATAATTTATAAAAAATAAATTAAAATAAATATTTTTTAAGTTATAAAAATATTAATAAAATAAAATAGCTAGGTGGTAATTTTCAAAGTGAATGTCTTCATGTTGTGTTTAACAAGGTTTTTGGTTTTCTTTGTATGGGCCTATCCCACTTCCTACTTCTGATTAGACATTTCAGTATAGAAGTATAAGCTACTTCTAGAAAGATAGTCTAGAAAAAGGGTTTAACGATGATGGTTCAAGGTATCCAAACTTTTGTTGATTTGTTCAAGGTATCGAAGAAACATCTCTCTGAGTGTTTGAAGCATGTCGTTATTTTGAGGAGTCGACCCGAAATATATAATAAGAATTTTATTATGATTATATCAAAGGAATATATAGTTTGGTGTATCAGAAAAATATATAATTGTATTTTTTATTTTAATTAAATATTATAAGAAGAAGAAAATGAATATATGTTAAAAGAAAAGAAATGATTTATTTGTATAGTTGTAAAATTTATTTCTGTGCTTAAAAAGCTTATAAAGAAGCGTTCCTAAGTTGTTATTGTTTTGACATGTTAGAAGGTTAGGGTGGTTTGTATTGTATCAAAGATTATGAAAATGTGATTTAATGTGGGTGTAGGTAGGGCACTCTAAGAGAATGTGACTTTCATCCTCAACACTCAAAGTCTTATAGATATGGAAAATCCTTTCCACCCATGGTGTTTTAGGAATTGTCCAACATCTTGTTTCAATCTGAAGCTCATGAGAGTTAGTTCTTATCTTGGCTATATTAATTTTCTTCTTTGAACTATTTAAAACATTGAGATGTTTTTTATCTTCCAGATTAGGGTTAATAACCTCATTATAGTATCTTAATTTTCTTTTAACCTCTAATTCTTTGTAGTCTCGCATTTTCCTCTTCAAACTTAGATGTGATAATATTTTTAATTTTATTGATATTCTGCAAATTGACATTTTCCTTAATCCCCAATGGTTTAACCAAGGCATGGCATCTTTATACTAGTCTCTCTTGAGCCTCATGTGGTCTTGATTGGTTTTAAATCAATTTACGAATTCGTTGGTCTCCATGTTAATAATATTGTACTTGTACATCATGTACCTAGTCATGGCAATGCTCTCGATGGGGGGATGCCCCACTACTATTAAGGGAATATGACAGGGTGTATTGCTTTTAATTTTGAGGCTATATGTCATAAACTACTTTTGGATTTTCTCAATATTTCTCTAGATATTCTACAACCCCAAACTTCATAACCGTATAAGATAACGAGAGTGACAAGAGTTTCAAAAACGACTTATTTTTATCCCACGTCAGAAGGTTTGTTGATTTACAATTATTTCCAGACCAAAATAAGCTTTCCAGCCTCTATTAATTGTTTTCTCAATGCTATAGTTCCAGTTGAGTTATTGATGAATATCGACTCTGATATATTTGTAAGAAGGCACTTCCTCCAAGTTGTTATTGCCATATACAAAATTAGTGTAAGTGACCTTCTCGGAAGCAATGCACGTAATTGTGAAACGTTGTGTGTACAGATTGATTTATGGGGCAAGTTTGATTTCACACCATATGTTGACAAAAGGAACAAGGGATTCAATTTGTTGACCATTATCTTATCACGTTCATTCATAAAGGGGGTTTTTAAATTGAGAAATAAGGTCAATATATTGTAGGTATTGGGGGACAAGGAGTATGATATGGGGGTTTTATAGGTATTGAGGGGGTATAAAAAGGGTTATGTAGTAAAAATAGGGAATATATCACGAAAATATGTTTTTTCTAATTGAAAATATTTATTGGGAGGGGGGCTCACAAAATGATTTTGGTAGGAATTTACCAATATCTAGTGAAATTAAGAGTATTCTTTAATATCCAATGATTGTTATTCCTTATTTATGGTGCATAGAGGAGATTGCTCCTCTATGTTATTTAGAGACGAAAAGCCACATTTTAATATCTCCACCAAGAATCCAATGAAAACCATATAAGTTTTTTTTTGAATTATTGACAATGCATACCAATACATATATTTTATAAAATATTCCAAACTAAATCTTATATACTGTTTTTGTTTGTTTGCTAGAATATCCCTAACTTGCAGGAGTGGCCTTTGGTCTAAAAAACCATGACCCAGGGGTATCTAAGCCGTCAAAATCAATTGGGGATCACACCCAGCCTAGACCACACCAACCTTCAACTGGTTGGATTTTGGGTGTCTCCTTCCAACTAGCTCACCCCTAAGAGGAATTGAACCTTGGTTTCCCTGCTAACGAGGTCCACACCTTAAGCGAAAGAGCTAGCGAGATTTGACCTTTTATTTTGGATGATTAGGAGTTGATACAATACCATGCTCATGCAACACGAGGCTGAACCTCATCCACTACCACTATAACCTTTCGGTGAACCTACAGAGACCCAAACATAGTAAGCTGAGGTTTGAACCTATAACCTTCGTAATCTTTACAACTTGTGGTTGCCAATTAATCTACACCCTAGAAAGATATAAGTTTTATATACTTAAAATCTATAAAAATTATAAATTATTTTTAAAATATAAATACTTCTCATCATAAATAATTCTCAACATAAATACCCCTCTCCATATTGCAAGAATGAAATGCCACAAAGACAACATGAGTCAGCATATAATTGAAATTTTATTTAAAGATTATGCAGCATATCATAGAGGTGTTATTGAAATATTATGCCGCAGCACCATCATAACATATAATAGAGAATGCCCATGGTTTGTTAACCACATAATTCTTCAACCTATTGATTATTTAATGAAGATTGCAACTATTATCAATTTAAAAAAATCAGCAAGTTTTCTCAATGTAGTTTACAAAGATGACAACTATTATTAATACCAGCATAGATCCATCTTAAACTTGTATTTATCCAGCACTGAGAGAGATCCAATTTCTTGAGATGTATTTTTTTTTTTAAATTTAAACTCAAGAAATTTGATCTCTTTTGATTGATAGATCCGGGTTCAAAATTTAAGTTTTTATTTTATAAACGAACATCTATTTTTTAATTACTTTTCATAATATTTTATTTTATGAACCAACATGATTGTTTTTTTATACTTTCCATAATTTTTTATTTTATGAGCCAACATGATTTTTTTTAACTATTTTGTTAGAAACGTTATATCATGTTACAACATCTCCCCCATATTCGGCTGTAGAGCACTTCGTTTCACTCGGTGCAATAAAAAAACTCAGCCAGTTTTCTCAGTGTATATAAACCAGCATAGATCCATCTTAAACCCATATCTATCAAGCACCGAGAGGGATCCAATTCCTTGAGGTGTATTTCTTTTTTTAAATTTAAACTCAAGAAATTTGATCTCTCTTGATTGATAGATCCGGGTTTAAGTTTTAAGTTTTTATTTTATAAACGAACAGCTATTTTTTAATTACTTTTCATAATATTTTATTTTATGAACCAACATCGATTTTTTTAAGTACTTTCCATAATTTTTTATTTTATCAGCGGACATGAATTTTTTTAATTATTTTGTTACAAACGTTATATCACGTTACAACATCTCCCCCATATTGAGCTATAGAGCACCTCGTTTCACTCGGTGCAAAAAAATCAGCCAGTTTTCTCAATGTAATTTACAGAGATGGCGATTCAATGAATGTTTGGCAAAATATTACATTTATTTCAATTTACCTTTGTAATGTCAAGATGAGGAAAAATTAATTCCAAAATAATACTTTTTTCATGTGAGAGCACTTTCATTTCAAGGAAAAAGAGGTTCTTTTAATTTAAAAATACTATTTTATCTAAAGGAAGTCTCTTTTATTGTAGGAAAATAATAGTTTACGGAGTGGAGATATTTCTATTTTAGTGGTAGGAAAGGGAGCTCACTAGAATTGGTAAATAATTGCTACGAGTTTTCATTTACTCTTTTAACATGGTTCCTTTTCAAAGGTACTAATAGGTTCATTCTTATTTTCTAGCTATACGTTCTCTATTATTATGTAATAATTATAAAAAATGATAGTAAAAGATATATAGATTTTAAAATTATATGGTTTTATGTAAATATGATGGATATTATGAAATATTAGCATAATGGTATAGTAGTTAAATTGACCTATTTCTAAGGTGAAATTTCAAATAAATCAATAAAAATATACGATTTGAGTTATAAAATAAAATAAAATTGATATTTTCTCGAGAATATACAAAGATTCCAACTTGCTAGGGGTATATTTTGGCCCTTCGCATAAAATCTCTGCATCGATTGATGGCTTTATGTTCACCAATTTCATCTCTGAAATATGTCTACCACTCCCTTGGCATCATCATCAACACCTCCGATAAGTCATGGCATTGAAAATACATTGAGTCCATCAATGCCTCCCATTTTTCAAGTACCATTATTGTACCCCCCCACAAGAGTACAAGGGATGTTGGTTATGGTTCACTTAACTCTACCTAAGCTCACTTTGGGTATACCTATGTGGTACCTCACTCCATCCTACCTATAAATGAACTCAAAAATAGTGTCCCACTATGGTTTTGTTCCCGTTTCGGTCGTTATGCCATCTAGGCCGATTATGCCTTCTGTACATATCGTCAAGCCTGTGAATACAAAACCATTGCTGACTGTTGTTAATCCCACCAATGGGAGCATGAGACAACCTAATTTGAAATCCCCCTTCATCAACAACCCTCTCTCCGAACCATTATCAGTGGTTTGAAGCCTAAAGAAAGGGTCGTAATGCAACAATGGTTAAAATCCCTAGTAATGACATCCAGTACTCTTGCAACAAGGGTCACTCCACCATGTTCCCTATGCCAGAAACAAATCCATGCGACCAACCTGTGCCCCACCTTGCTATAGATAAGGAATATACTTAATACCCCTGTAAGTGTGACACATGCGACACACCCTATAGCACGGGGCACATCCTCATCCTTGTCCTCACCCAATACAACAATTAAGTCCAAGTCGCTGCGTACCAATCATGCATATTTTCTCTCAATTTGGGCATTATACAAACCATTGTCCCTACCTCCCTATATTTCATGATGCTTTGGAGACCATCCGCCTCACCATCCCTCTAGTTGAGAATGCTACCATCAATGTTGTCACTACATCGACAATAACACCTGTTGGACCTGCCTCATAATTGGCCATCTTGACGGTACCAACCATCGATCTACCTATGCAGTCAGAATGAAAACTTCAGGGTCATGCCCCCACCACACAACATGTGGAATGTATATCTTGTGCGAATCATACTCACATGATTCCCAATGAGATCAGAATAACCACGCTTGACCGTGCCAGCCAAAACCTAACTTCAGGACATGCGCCTATCTGTGTTAGAGTCCCACGCCCATGTCGATCATGTGGAGACACTTCTCACTTCTTGTTTCAGTATCCCATCTTATGCACCAAATGAGAATTCTGCCTCAAACTTATACGGATACAAAATCAACTTCCCCACTTAAGAGTATTCCCGCAAGCATTAACCGCTGAGGAAATCGTTTCTCCTCCATTGGATACCATGAATAACACATCATCCTTGTCGGATTACTTACTGGTGACGATTTATCGTCTTTTGTTGAAGACTTGGACCCTCCACATCTATCGCTTGTTGCCTAAGACACTAGGGGATATCCTTTCAAATGTTGGATGCTCATTAATCCATACGAGCACACTACCACCTAGATATAGCTCGAGGTTCCAAAATCAGGAAGACCCCACTGTCTGAAGGGTGGAACCATCGTATACCCTTTACATTTCCCATTCACACATTAAAATGAATAGTGTAGAACTTCATTCTTTTTATTTTCGATCCCTTTGGTTGAAAATAAGACCCTCCTTTATTTGGAATGCAGATGGTCTCTCGCTCAGATAGCTATGTCGGATTAGCAGATGGTGCAATTCATTGGTCAAAGAATATAACATTGGTTGCTTGGGCCATTTATACCCCATCCTGCATTCTCTATCACATTGGAGGAGTCTCCCATGTGGTAGACTCACTAACAACCAAGTAGAATATGACGTAGTCATTGGTATTTTAAGTGATGTCATCCATCTTGAGATATGCCATATACATGTGCACCTAAATTCCCAATTGGTTATCTCCCAGCTCAACAACCTATTCCACATCCTCATCTTGCTCCTCTTTCTAAAATTTTTGTGAGTACGCATCCTAGTGCGACAGGTTGAAACCATTACGTTCACGCATGTCCCCAGGAAAACCAATGCATTCACTAACCACATTGCAAACAATGTATTAGACTGGCACTTTATACATCAACCATTTATCAAACCATGGAAAACAAACAAATAATATATATGTTTGTTGTCATCATATAATCATGTGTAAGTACTTACTCCTACACATCGAACACATCAAACATAAACATAAATATCATCATTACATACATTACATTGATACATTGCAAACATAAAGGAGACCATAAACATGTCACCAAAATGGTGTGTGTGTGTGTGTGTATCCCTCCAAAAGAAATGTTTGTCATCTACAAAATGTGGCCTCACAGGCCCATACATACATAGAAGCATTTTTTTATGGGGGTACATAAAAAATAAGCCTCCCATAGGATCCATCTATACAAAAATACAAAATGGGGACCAAATCCCTATACAAAATACAGAGTGCTTGACACTCACATCTCCCCTACTGGTCCTGGCTCGTCTTGCCCCACGATAGCCAACAGCCTCATGAAACAAGTTATACAACTTGACAAGAACCCGACATTGTTCTCGTTTTTTTGGAGGTTAATTTTAGTAGCTATTTTTACCTCTGTTTCAAAAAGTGTGTATATTGGTAGCACCATTTTTCATTTTGAGCCATTTTTTTGTGATTTTGAGTCTTCTTGGTCATAAAAAAATTATAATTTTTATTTACAAATGTGTTTTTTCAAATTTAACAAAAAAAATACATTTAATAGCTAGCTATAATGAAAAAATATGTACATTTTGGAGTTTTTTCACATTTAGAAGCTAGTTATAATGACAAATATATTCATTTTGGAAGTTTTTTCGTTAAACTTTCCTCTTAAATAACCCATTTTTTATGGACAAATTTGTAAAAAAAATGAGAAAATAAAGACATTTCAAACCGTTTTTAATTGATTTTCTGAGATCTTATGTATAAAAATGATAATATTTAACATTACTTTCCATAAAGTGTTGATTCACATAAACTATAAAAAATATATACCATATATTTGTAAATAAAATATTAAAATCATAATATTTACTTTTAGAGCAAAATATTAAAGTCAAAACATTGCCAAAATATCTTATCGAAAATTTGTCAAAATGATCATTTTTCTCAACGACATCAAACTAATTAAAAATATTATGTAGATCAAGATCTTCATTAGATTTTCTAGAGCTCCGCTCTCTTCTTAGACCTCAATGTGTTATGTCACAAAGAAGTACCCCTTATCAACTTGAAAGGATATAACCAACTTAAAGCTCCTAAATAAAAATTTAGTCAATTAATAATAAACATAACTTTTTTAAATTACATTAAACTTTAAAAATCAAAACTAAACATTTATAAAATAAAAATAAAAAATATATATTTTAAAGAACTAAAACAAAAAAACCATATAAAAAAGAATAATAATAAAATACGAATATTAAAAAGTTATAAATAAACCACATAAGAAAACAAAACAAATAATACAATTTTTTTCCCGCGAAAAAAAGCATACTATTGATATTCATAAACTGAATCAAATAGTACATGATGTCAACATATAGAATGTTGTTTTCTCAAAATTCATGATCAAAGCTATCCGCTTCTTTCATCATCAACAAAAAACAGAAAAATTACAAATTCCAAGAACCCAAAAAAAAAGAGCCAAAAGTCTCTAGTGTAGAAAGTACATAGTGCCAAAGTCAATCAGCATGTTCTCACAGTATTCATCATAGTATAAGAAATCGTCTTCTCCCTCCAAAGCCTGCTTAAATAGCTAGTCAACCTGAAAATTAAATTCTCTATATATATGCTCCAGAGATATTGTGCTGAGAGATTTCATTTCAATTTTAATTTTGTTACACCAATCGACCAAATTCAGCACCTTTAAATCAAAATAAAAAAAACATAAACAAACACAAAAACAAATAATATAGAAAAACTATATAAAAAAAAAACATTAAAAATATATGCAAATAACAAATTAAAAAACAATCAAAACATTTTAAAAAAAACATGCAAATCATATGCAAATAATATGCAAGTGGGAGACCTTACGTGAGGGAGTAGGAAGGCTTAGGGGGGCGCGATTATGAGAATCGCACCACCCCTTAAGCTCCGCTGCAAGTGGTTGAGCCACCACTTGGAGCGGAGGTTAAGGGGGGTGGCACGATTCTTAAAATCGCGCCCCCTAAGCCCTCCAACTCCCTCACGTAAAGCGTCCCCACTCATATATACATTTTCATATATTTTCTTATGAAAATAAAAGTTTGCATTATTTTGTTTTAATTTTGTTTTTTAAAATGTGTCTTTTAATATATAGTGTGTAAATTATATTTTCATGTCGTTTTTTAAAATGTTTTTTAATATATAGTTTTTAAATTATATTTATGTATATATATATATATATTTCATTATGTTTTTGTATATAATTTTTTATTTGTAATTCTTTTAATATTAGTTTTTTATATGGTTTTGTTTTATATTTTTAATTTTGTAATGTTTTAGTTTAGTTATTTTTATTATGTTGTTATTTTTATATAGTTTTTATTTATTGTTTTTTTAATATTAGTCTTTTTATATGGTTTTGTTTTATAATTTAACATTTATAATGGTTTAGTTTAGTTTTTAAAGTTTAGTTTAATTTTTTTAGAAATAGTATAATTTTTTTATAGTTTTGAAAAACAAATATAAAAATTTTAAAAACAATACCAAAATTAACTTATTTTTTATTTATTATCCCGGCAGGTATGTACTTTTCATTAAGAAGTCAAAGCTATTTTACTCGTATTAGTTTTTATTTTGAAACAAAATTTATTAATAGTTTTGAATTGTTTTGAATAATTTTAATATTAAACATAATATTGTGAAAAATAAAAATAATTTTAATAATTTTTAAAATATGAAATTTTGATTTTTTGATTGGATAAGTACAACTTCGATGGGACATAAATCTTTGGAGGAGTCATTTTTATTTTTATAATTTAAAAATAAATATAAATAATTTTTTAAATAAAAAACCAACAAAATGACACTTGTCTTGCGAGGTCTACCAGTCCTGTCCCGTTAGGTCATTCCATGTCATTCCGTCTAGTTATATCAAGCTCTCAAGTTTGAAGATATAACTCTATAATGTGAAGGTAAATTATTTATTTCTACTTGAAAAAGTGGTTAAATCTAGTGAAAAGATATAACCTATTACAATACTACTGGTGCTTATAGCATAGTAACAACATATCAGTACAAACTTCACCTGTTAAAACTCTGACAATGAGCAACATTAAGGAAAAAAACAAGATACTGCTACCGACTGTATATCATTTAACACTAGTTCCATTTAGTCTAATGCTTACAAACTCAAACAACAAAAGTCCAGAAAATTAAATTAATGTGCACTACTAACCACGAAATTGTCGATTATCAATTTGATCCTGTGGTCTCTCAAAATACTCCGAGGAGAAGCAGGCTCGTCCAAGAGGCCGTCTTCCCATTTTGGGCAGCATTCCACCTCTAATTCTTCAAGTTTGCTCAACCTCTGTAATGGCTGGGGCATTTGCTTGAGTTGGCTGCATTTTTTCGTTCGTTAAAATTTTCCAGATACTTAAAGTGTTTTATGGTTAGCATTTCGAGTTTCAGAAATGCCCTAGGTTCTCCAAACTCCAATAGAAACCCAACACACTCTTTGTTATGCGAGCAACGAAGCTTTTTTAGATTAGGAATCTTTTGTACACCTCTATTGTAACATACCCCTTTTTGCTAAAAAACATTTTATGTTGGAAACATTATCTTAACTTTTACTATAAGGTTTTATATTGGACAAGAGTCCAAGGATGACTGTAATTAGCACAATATTTTATTATTAAATAAATTAAATATGATACAAACACCTAAGGGGACTGTTGAAAGAGTGTTTACTGACCCACTAGGTGGAATGGAATCTGGGGTAGAAGGCAATGGACAAATGCCAGCTTCATGAGGCAAGTAACTAGCTGTTGGTATGGAACATCTCCCTTGAATTGTGGTCTTAGTGCCTCGAAAGATGGGATTGGAGCTTGAGGCTCATTATTGAAAATTGACCACTAAAGACCTAGGCAATCTTTAAAAGAGCCATTGAATTTTGGACTGAGGTTCATCACTTTTCCTGACGAGGAAATTTCCCTTGGGGTTCTACTGCTTGCACCTAAGAGATTCGATGAGGGGACATGCTAGTTTTTTATTATGGTGTAAGTCTGCATATTTTACTGCTGAGTGCAGAGTCCTAAAAGCTGAGGAGCAAGTCTTAATAGTTTGTTTCCTGTACAATTTCTGAGTGCCTTGCTTCTACACAGAGTTCATCTACCTGGTGGTTCAGTAAATAGGATTGGGGGTCCAAAGGAGGCAAGTAGTTTGGCTGCTTCTTCTGGAGAAGGTTGGGAGGAATAGGCCTCCTTGGTTGTTTGTCCACCCTATCATCTGTTACAGGTTCTACTTGTCTTTTCTGTTTCTAAGTAGTTAAAGTATTTTATGCAATTGTTGATCTAATATTCATAAGTTATCATCATACGGAAGTATTTGTTTTGAATCCTGATTTAGTCATGATTTTTGTGTAAGGATGATTAAGTAAATGAAATGATTGAATAAATAACTTCTTTGTATTTTTCCCCATATTGTTTTCTGTATAGTACTCTAGTGCAGAGAAGGAGAATTAAGATAGATGAATGATAGGCAGATTGCCAAACGAATGAATAGACTAACGCTGTTGTATTTCATTAATATTTATTATCAGTTATATTCTGTAATATAAAATATATGTCTAGACTCAGGATAAAAAATAGCATTTCATCTTACAGGTATTCTAATATCTTCTTTTACATAGTGATAGAAATAAATATTGCATCTCTGTACAAAAACCTAGGGTTTACACTTTAGGTCATTTACTTCCTCACAGAATACACATGCTATGTATTATTTTTGTATCATTTCTTTCAAAACTGTATAGTGTTAAAATTTCACTTCATTTCCTTCATCCATTTTCATGAATTATAAACAACTGCAAGATAAACTTAGTATTGTTTTTCATCTTTCAGACCAATTTGCTATTTTTTAAATTTTGCGGAAATAGAATGTTCTAGGTTTTATTTTCAAGTCATCTAATTGTTTATGGAAAACACAATTATCACCGCTTCTTAATATTTTCATTTTTCTCTCCTTACTGTACTTAGTCTTTCGAAAATAGTTATAAAACAAACATAGAATATCCATGTTATTACAATACCATAGTTTTCTATTTTAATACACAGCAATAGATTTAAACAAATTTAACTCTTCTATGTATTCCAAACCCTTACCATCGAAATATTAATTCAGATCTTATCAGGTTGCAAATAAGATTAAGGATACATGCTCAACACTGTAAAACACAGTCAAAAAAACAAATTATCTTATCCATTGCTTAAGACTAAAATAGAGGAGTATCTCGTCATCAACATCAGACAGTAGTATCACATTCCTATTGTAAATATTATCTGAATAACCATACAAATACACGAACACTAGATTACTATTTTCAAGTTCGACCTCTCATAATTTCCAAAGTCACCTCCTGAACCGAATAGGTTAGGGTTTCAAAGTTGCAAAACAAAACATTGATTTTTGGCTCTCGGCCATCACCAAAAACGACACATTGATATCAATGAACACATAACGATCAAAGCTACCATCAAAACCTACAGGTTAGGGTTTCGACTGATAGCAAAAGGTTAAAACCTTTGGCACTTAGCCATCATAAAGACACAATAGTTCAAAACATTAATTTATAACACAACCTAGAGCATGGCTCATAGTTTTCAACACACGTAAACATCATCAAGTTACAGGAACCAAAATCCTTGTTTAACCAAAATAGTCGAGGGTAAACCCTCTCGGCTGTGTCTTTGTCATTACAAGTTATCTACGCTGAAAACAAACACCATAGGCTTAAAGCCAAATGGATTGAGGATTTCATCCTCCCCAAGCTTCCAGTCAGCTCCCAAACATTACGACGGTGGTCACTTTCCATAGCTTCACAATAAAAATGAATTCTCAGCTAAGAACATAAGAAGGTCCAATAGGCACCTAACCAAAGCATCAGGGAAACCACCGAAGCTTACCATTTCGTTTGCAGTTACCATTGTTCACAACTCAAGCTTGGGAACCAAAGTCGAAGGAACCTGCCACACAAAACATGAGTATGGTCAAAACGAGTATCATCAAAGAAGTTTCTTTAAAAAAAAATAAACAACAATTGCAACTCTTAAACTAATAAAAGAAGACATGTTCAAATCCTGTACATTACCTTTAGATGAGTTACTTATAGAGCAACGATGCCATAGCCACTGTAAACTGTATCCATCACCCCACCACCGAATGCAACGAAGGTTGGAAAACAACTTTGAGAACCATCACTCAACATTCAAAGAAAACTGAATACTGGAGCAACCTACACACAGAGCTATCATCAACCCTGGAGTCATTCCAACTTCAAACTATTGCCGTAAATTCGCACAATAAGGGTTCGGCTCTTCAACTATTTACAAATATTAGAACAACACCTTCAGGTCACAGGTTCGAATCATGGGAGAAGCTCCCAGAGACCTGCAAATGAAACCCTGATGCTTCTTAGGCCTGTCGGCCTCTCCACAGAGCCACTCTCCAAAACTTTGAATGCCAAAGGAAACAATAACTTCGATGTGTAGTGGAGATTAGGGTTAAGTTCCAAATCTTAAGAATCACATAAGATCAATGGTGGAGATCACTCATCAAGCACCTCGTATACCCAAGCAACCACCACAGTTATGACAACATTAATAACCTTTGCCACCATGGAGACCAGCTTAAATAACCTTCAAACGAAATCACATACAACTCGACCACGTTGACTGCCTTATCACAATGCCTCACATGTTAAGAACCACGATGGCAGCCACAGAGATATTCCATTGAGCTGGTAGATAGGCGTATTAAATTCCAAGGTTGGATGAGAATGCCTGCCAGCACAGTTTCCACTACATCATTAATACCTAGTCCTTGTCAGACGTTGCTTCGTTGAATATGTTTGTAACCCTGTCATAACATATATCATATGGTAAGCCATAGTTTGCATTGGTATCATTTCACTAGGCATTGATCACATGTTTTAAGAAGGGTCACGATGATTGCTTACAGTTTGTTATAGTATTTTGTATATAGGACTTAAGGCACAAGCCTATGCATATAGTTTTATATGCTATAGAAATTTAATAGAATTCGCATATAGTATATGTTATCGAAATTTGCATATAGTCATATGCTATAGAAATTAAATAGAACTTGCATATAGTATGATGCCATAGGAATTTCATAGACTTATGCATATAGTTTATATGCTTTAGGAAAAGTACAGGAATGGTAGTTAGACCATTTGGGATAGGAAATCGCATAGTAATTTGTTATGTAGTGCACTTGATATAGGAATAAAAGTAGCATACATTTCGCCTATGTTTCAAAAAGGCATACTATCCTTTTTACAATAATTACATTGACATATTATACCAAACCATTGCTACGATACTTAAATTCATCATTGAATCTTAAACAAAGGAAACATATGAATTGTATAGTGTACCAATACAAACTTAGACGAGTCGTGTTATAAGTACCTCAGAAATTTATTACAAAACCTTTGCGGTTAACTGAAAGAGCAATTTTAAATTATATTTGCATTACTTGATCTGATGTGTCACCCTTACCTATAATATGCGAAAGGAACGGTTCAAATGCTTTAGCATGAATGCTAAGTAAGCCTCGAGGTACCCTTAGGACCTCTTTCATCATCAAAAGAAGAACAATAGTTAGCACTTATAGCATTAATATCGTTTGAACATTGACATAGTTAATATAAGAATATCGCTGAGATAAGAAGAACATCCAATAGCATCTTAGAGTAGAATTAAATTTCATTTCATAGCAAGACGCAAAACATTACATCGAATGATCATTACAAACATCCATTCTAGCATAACGATATAGAAGCATTATTTATAATTCCCATAGTTAGTTTAAGCAGTAAATGCTACGCTGAAAATTTTTAAATTTTTGTGAATTTTTGGGATGTTACATGTGGTATCAGAGCACGAGTTCAAACTCTAGGCCTAAAATAGGCTCATGCACGCAAAACAAAAAATAAAACAGAAAACTTAGTTACTGACTTTATTTAAATTTTGTTTCTGTACAGAACAGTTTGACGTTTAAATTGCAGGTATGGATACATCAGAGGAATCAGCAGAGGATAGATCTCCTCATCATAATGAACATAATAACAATGCACATAATAATGGTAATGAAGGAATTTATGTAGAGTTAAACAATCAATATTCTGAACTGCTACGTACTATAAAATATTTAACATCTGAAACAAGGACTGTTAAAGAAGAGAATGAACGAACTATGAAGGCACATGATGAGTTAAATCAGATTTTAATGGAGAAATACCATAACGAGGAAAGATGAAGGAAATTAGAAGTAAATTCTGATTCTGGTACAATGTCTCACAAACATAAGAGTAAGAAAACAAAGAATGGTAAAAATAATGGTTACTCTTCATTTGAATCTGATCAAAATAATTATAATTTTGTTCATGACAGTAGTGACAATGATTGTCGTTCTAAGAAGATGAAGCATAAGCATCATGAACAAATTACAAGAGAGTTTAAAAATATTAAACAACCAACTTTTAATGGCGAAACTGAAAAGGGTGAGACAGCTGAAGCATGGCTGTCTGGAATGAAGAAATACTTTCATATTTACGATTACTCTTCTCAGTTAAAAGCTAAGATGGCTATTTACAATCTGACCGGAAAAGCAGATATTTGGTGGTAGGATATTAAAATAATTAAAAGTATTAAAGAAAGAGACATAATTTGGAGTATGTTTAAAAATTTATTTAAGAAAAAGTTCTTGTCAGAGCAGTACTATGAAGATAAATCCAAGGAATTTTATGATTTACAACTGGGTACTATGAGTATGAAGGAGTTGTGTAGCAAGTTCCTTAGCTTCCTGAGGTATGTGCGTTACATGGTCGAAGAGAATCCTAAGGTACAAAGGTTTTTAAGTTGTCTACCTTATAACATAAAAGACAGGATCAAGTATGATAACCCTTCCACTTTGGAAGAGGCTATGAGGAAAGCTAATTTCTGTTTTGACCAAAACAAAAAAAGAGAAGGAATATCTGGCTGGAGAAGTAACAAGTCTAATCATCTTGAGCATAAAAAGAAAAGCTTTAATCATAATTCTGAAAATTTTAAGAAAAGCTTTAATAACAAAAATTTTCCAAGTAATACTAATTACAGAGGTAATGCACCATAGAACTTTATTGCTGCAAGGAATGTGCCTAATAATAATAACAACAACAAGTATGTTGATCAGAAAGCACCTCTGAAGTGTTATGATTGCGGTGGACCCCATACTATAGCTCAATGCCTATGCAACAGAAAGACAGTAAACAACATTCACACCATACAAGCCGAGCCTATAGTTGGAGATGTAGCAAGAGAGATGCCTAGGATAAATGCAGCACTGAAAAATTGTCAAGCAAATCATCAAACGTCTATGGTCGAAATTGAAGGTATGATACACAACAAGTCTATTTCCATTCTAATAGATCCAGTTGCAAGTTTGAGTTACATTTCACCTGAACTAGTGAAAAGTTGCAAGTTAAAGATAGAGAAATTTGATAATTCATGGTTAGTTCAACTAGCAACAGGCATTAAAAGAAAGGTTACAGACGTTGTCAAAAGTTGTGATGTATTTATGAGTCAGCTGAAAATGCAAGTTAATCTGAATGTTTTACCCTTAGGGTCATATGACTTGTTGATTGGCATGGACTGGCTTGAACAACATAGAGTAGTGCTTAATTGTTATGAGAAATATTTTACTTGTATGAATAATGAAGGCAAAACTGAAACAGTAAAATGAATTCATAGGAATATTTTTGTAAGACAAATTTATGCTTTACAAGTTAAGAGAGCTGCAAGAAAGGGCAGTAAAATGTTTGTTGTTAATGTTATTAATGATGAATGTTCATCTAAAGAAGATAAGTTAAAACTGGAGTATATACCCATCCTTAGAGACTTTTCTGATGTATTCCCGGAAGAGATTCCAGGACTACCTCCGAAAAGGGAACTTGATTTCACCATTGAGTTAGTACCGGGTGCGGTACAACATTCAAAGGCTCCATACAGAATGAATATTCTGGAATTAAATGAACTAAAATCTCAGCTGAATGAATTAATAGATAAAAACTACATAAGGCCAAGTGTGGCTCCTTGGGGAGCGCCAGTTATTTTTGTTAAAAAGAAGGACGGGACCATACTATTGTGCATAGATTACCGTCAACTTAATCAAATGAGAATTAAAAACCGATATCCCTTGCCCTGCATTGATGATCTATTTGATCAAGTACGCGGAGTAGAGATATTCACTAAAATTGATTTAAGGTCTGGATATCATCAAGTTAGAATAAAAGACGAAGACGTATTCAAAACTGCTTTCAGAACACAATACGGGCACTGTGAGTTCGTAGTTATGCCTTTTGGGATAACTAACGCACCGGAAGTGTTCATGTGTTTAATGAACAACGTTCTGCATAATTACTTGGATAAGTTTGTAGTTGTGTTCATTGATGATATTCCAATTTATTCAAAAACTAAAGAGGAGCATGACGAACATTTAAGGATAATTCTGCAAGTGTTAAGAGAGCATCAACTTTATGCTAAGTTCAGCAAGTGTGACTTTTATAAAGATAAAATACAGTACCCAGGTCACATAATCTCTAAAGACAGAATTTTCGTCGACCATGATAAGATAAAAGCAATTAACGAGTGGCCAGTTCTTAAAGATATAACTGACGTTCGGTTATTTATGGGGATAACAGGCTACTACAGAAATTTTATTGAAGGGTTCTCACAAATTGTGTATCCCATCACTTCTTTGCAGAAGAAGGGGGAGAAATTCGTATGGGATAAAAAATGCCAAGAAAGTTTTAATCAGTTAAAAGAATTATTAACAACCGCACCCATTTTAAAAATTGTTGATCCTAACAAAGACTTCGTTGTATGCACTGATGCGTGCAACAATGGACTTGGTGGGGTCTTAACTCAAGAAGGTCATGCTATTGATTTTGAGTCTAGAAAGTTAAAAATCCACAAAAAGAATTACACAACTTACGTTATTGAGTTGGCAGCCGTGATACATGCACTGGAAATGTGGCGCCATCACTTGATTGGAAGAAAGTTTATATTAATGACAGATAATAAGGGTTTAAAATATTTGTTGGATCAAACAAATCTGAACGCGAGGCAAGCTAAATGGCTAGCTTTCCTTAGCGAGTATGATTTCGAAATTCAACACATTAAAGGAAAATAAAACAAAGTTGTTGATGCCTTGAGCAGAAATGCCAAATTAAGTTTTGTGGCAATAATCAGCATGTTTAAGACAGATTTGGAAAATCAAATTGAAGAAGGAATTAAGCACTGCGCAGTTACTTAGACGAATGATTTCAAGGTGTTCCATCTGTTCCATGTCCTTGGGAAGACTGTGGAGGCTGCGGGAGGAATTAATATTTCCGAAGGAAAGGGATCGCATGTTTGTCATTCCCCCAAAAGTCCGTTCCAGATCAATACCTTCACCTTCTTGTTTTGATGATTGAAAATCTATTGTAACTATTATTGATAGGTCTTGCAGCCGGGTCAATCCTTTCATATCCGTCCATTCCAAGGGCTCATTGGGTGCTTTTAATTTCCTTTTGAATACGAGAGCACCTTTCAACGTCCATAAATAGATGAGCTTATATGTTCCGCCAGGGAATGACTTCAAACTTTTGCATCCCTTCACATTCAATACAGCATAAATTTGTGTGCACCTATCCCCACATGCAGGCTGCTAAGATGTCGGCACCCGCTAACATCGAGAAATTGGAGGTGCTTCAAACCAGTCAAGGACTCCGGTAGAATCGGGATGTTTGTTCCTGATAAATTCAGGAACTTCATGTGCCTTAAATTCCTGATAGACATCGGAAATGACTAGATGGAAGTCTGACTTAAATCTAAGACTACCAGATATTTCAAGTTTTCAAAAAACTTTTGAGGAATTGATATAAGCTTAGGTTATTCCACAACAATATAGTGCGCCCTCGACAGTGGATCGCGGATCGCTTCTTTGATTGTGGATATATTCATCAATGGGTAATTCTTTCAATTCTTTTCCAGGATTTAACAAACATGTAGATTCCTTATAAGATTCAAGAATAGCTAAATCATGCAAAATTTGATGCAGTTGACAATATTTTACTCGCCGATCCCAACCAACCCTTGAAATTTCGATCATGCATCGATTTATAAGTTTTTCTATATAAGAACATCCTACCTGTATTGCATCTTTTGCTTCTTGCGTATAGCTTGAAGTAGAAGAAATAAATCCTTCCGCGATCCAAGCATGCATAAGGTATTCGGATTTTATTTGAGTATTTGGTGGAAAGGCAGAACAGTAAAGAAAACAAGGCTTCAGAAGACATGGCAAATCTTGGTAACTTAATCGGAGAGAGGGCATAATGCGGTCATTTATGGCGTCTGATTCATGAACACAATCCATGTCATTTAGATGATCCAAGGTGGATTTCCAGTCATTTAGATGATCGTTACATACATTCGTTACCGACTTTCTCGACAATTTCCAAAAGTGCCTTTCCGCTTCAAACAGACAATTGTTACCAATTTTCTCCCTAATATGGAAAAATGGCCTTTCCAAAATATGGAGAAAGGCCTTTCCAGTGTAGGGCAAAGCGAAGCCAAAGGCAATAACTTCAATTTGTGAATTTGCGATGTCCAATAAGTGACTTAGTTTTGTCTCTCCACTGTTGTTATTCTCAAGGGGAGGGGTTTGAACATGTTAGAAGGATTTGCCGACCTCTCCTTGAGATTTATCAGCTTGCTCAAATAAGCATTGAGAAATAATTTTTAGGCGCAAGGATATTCAACAAAGTCCTTCACGGTGGGTGTTGTGCAAACTAGCTTACAACGTTTCCATACTCTAATATTGTGATCCTAGTGGCCATTGAATATTTTATCTTGGGCAACCAGAATAGATTTAACTGCTCTGCCTTCGCAGCCAAATCTGCAGTATTTGGAGAGTTCTCCGGATTGATTATATTGTTGACATACATGCATACCGTTACCGATGGATCCATTGTACATCAAATTAGATTGTTCTGCAAAATCAATAGAGTAGAGTTTTGACTATCGACACTCACCTATAATCTCTCCCGTTGTTAGATTTTCCAGTAAGGCTAATGAGCCTCGAAATGGAGTGCAAATTCACTGGCATAGTGGAAGGAGTGCTGGTGTTAGTATCATAACGATCTAGTAGGCATTAGCTATCGAAACATATTTGGGATGCATTTGAAACTATGAAACAAAGGGAGCTTTCTTGCATCCTGCAGAGTCGTACCAAGTAGTACAGTGCAAAGTTTTTAAATTAATGATATGGCGGTTGGCACATAGACATTTGAATCTGTTTGATATAAAATAGTTGATGACTTGGGTTGGCATTGTTTAGTTTAAGCTTTATGACTGGCTGACATGTTTAGAAAGCGTTAAGTTGTATAATAAACTTGTCTTATTTTTATTAAGTTAAAGTTTAATTTATAATGAATAATGGGGCTATTACAATGGTATATTATGTTTCTAGGGCTTTGAACTCACATTACTTAGCGTTATTTTCAAAATCTTCAAACACGTAATTGAAGCACTAAATTGTTTTATTGAAAAAGTAAAATGTAAAATATCATATTTAAATAGGAAAATTCAAGGAGTTATTTATCTAAATGACTCGCATTTCTATACCATTAAGCTCAACTGTGGAAAGGGATCTAAGATGAAAGCGAAGGTAAATTCAAGCTCAATGTATTAAATCTGAGACACTGGGCCTCCAGGACTCTTTTTGAAATACATAAACAGCAGAACATCGTTTTTGAACATATATATCGTGAGCATAACTGTATGGCGGACAAACTCTCCAAACAAGCTCTTGAAGGATGTGAAGGTCACTTGATATGGGAGGATTGGTGCGAGGGCTGTATTCTGGACTGTGGTTCTATTTATTTCTATGACTGATCTGCAGATGGTGCTCTTGTCTATCTTTGTATTTAATGTTTTTGCTGGATCAACTTTTTGGTTTGTATTTTTGGATGTAATAAGCTATGTGCTTAGTTTAAGCTGTCGAGTATGCTCAGATTCGATATATCCTTTTTGGGATAGGCACATTTCATGTATGACAGAACATTGAAGATAACATCTTTAGTTATCTCAGAAGGTTCCAGTTGGATGGATCAAGAACTTTTTTTGTACTATTTGATTCTAATATGAATATCAATAGTAGTCTTTTTTTCTCTGGAAAAAAACACAAAGGTCATTGCCCAATAATAAATGAAAGAACCATTCATACCACATGTCCAAGACCAAGTGTCTGTTTTTACATTGATAATTAAAAAAAAATAACTATACAATTTTATATTGAAAACCTAAGGCTCAGATTTTTTTAAAAGAAAATAACTATACAATTGCATATTGCAAACCCAAGGCTGAATTTTTTTGAAAATTAAGGATCAAGGACAAATATTTCGGAACCTGTATGAAAATGTCATAAGCTTAAATGATGCATAAAACTCTGTGGCCTATAAACACAGTTTGGCTAGAGTTTAACCATTGAAAAATTGATCCCATTTAAGTTACTCTATACATCACCATTAAATGTGTCAAATTTTCTTACCAACATAAAAAACCTTGAAATATTAGTTGTCAAAATGCAAATCATCTTTAGTACATTTGTCTATCCTAGATGATTTTCTCCTATATCCTTTTGGCACGGATGTGCTCAGCTTTCTCTTGTTTTTATATAGTTTAGTTTTTTAATATTTTCTTTTAATTTTATTTTTTTAATATGTCTTGTTCTGTAGTTTTTTAATATTTGTTTTTTATTTGTTGTATTTTTTTTGTAAATTTAACTATATTTAGTTTTTTTTATATTTAATTATACTTCAATGTTTTTTAAATTTTATGTTTTTGTTGTAAAATTGTTTTTAATGTGTTTTATGTTATTTTTTTTTTTGTATTTTTATTATATTTTAGGAGTTTTGTTGTAAAGATGATTGTTGCTAAGGTCATAGTTTGAAAGAAGGTTTAATTTTAACCCTCCTCCAAATAATAGTGATTTTGGTAGCATCACTTTTTGATTCAGGGTTTGATTTAGGGTTTTGATTGCAATCACAATGATGAGGGTTTAAAAAAAGTTATAAATTTAGCTTAAAAAAAAAGGGTGCTACCAGTAGCACCACTTTTCAAATCGAGCGTTGTTTTTGTTGTTTTCAACACAAAATATGAGTTCTTATGGCTAGAATTCTCTTTTTGAGTATAAAGTTCTGGTCAAGTTGTATAACTTGTTACTACTGCTGGGACTACCTATACTACTTCTGTGGCCTCCCTCTGTTGTGCCCTCGGAGCAGGTATCTCTCTCTGACGGGGCCTCTCTCCAACCGATGGAGCTAGACCCTATCCACCCTGCGCTTCCCATACCTGATGAACCATTATGGCCACCCTATGTATCACATGGCCAATTACTTATGACAATTACGTGTGACAATTTAACCACCATGGGTGACTTTCTTGTAAGATACTGATTTTAATTTAATGGTTGATTACATGATGAGTAATTTTATTAGTAAAAGGATGGATCTATATATTTTTTATGAATGAATTCTTATGCTGATATATTTGGCTAGTGGCATATAGTTAATGAATGTTGTTTTTACCTTTGTTAAGTTCCTTTGTATGAGAAGGAATGGTATGAATATTTCAAGTTTATTTTCATGCATGATGCCTGAACATTTATTTATTTCACTTAACTATCATGAACTTGGTTTCGCTTTATTTGAGGCATCAAATTTGTTTTATTTTTATATGAATCATGGCATATTAATCCCAAGGTGAGCTCTGGGGATTCAACTCTATGTATAATCCCTTGCACAAGGCACTTTACTTTCACCATTGCGCATTTGATATGAATTGTTGTTGATATATTTATTTAGTATTTATTTACATTTGTTATTTTGTATTCTATCACGAACCTATTTGGGTCATTGTCTTAATTTGGTGGAGTATGATTAATGGAATATTTCTAATCAAGTTTATTCTGTGGTATCCAATGCATTTACTGAGAAATTTCCAATACCTGTTATTCCGGAGAATCAAGGTCTGGCCAGCATTACAATCATTACATAGTCAAAGTAAGACTCCCAAGCAGCAAGTGTCACAAAGTGAGATTTGAACCCGAGTGAGGTGGGGAAATTTAAACCTGTGATATCCAATGCAACTCCAAAAGAGTTCACACTTTGACTCTGCTCAATTTTTTTTTTTTAATATAAACATATTAGTTGAGCCATTTTTAATCGAATCTGGTTTATACTGGCTATAATGCCAAGAGGTGTGAGGCTATGAGGTGATACTCAGGAATTCCTAATTCTACCATATGATACTATGCTAGCTTATATTGTTTTGACCCCATCCAAGCTTCATGAAAAGCAATATTAGGGTCACCCCATCCTTCTTGTTGTCCTTAAATATAAGTAGAGAAATAATATTTGAAAGTGGTTTATTTGTTACTTATGAAATATGTTCCGCTTATCATTATTCCCCTTAGATTGCATTCCTTGTTTAAACTCCCTATGATATTGGAAACTCCTCACCCATAATCACTTTGAGTAAATTTGTGAGATTTTATTTTACAGCCACGAGACTTACCATAGTTCTTATGTTATTATGTATGTTTACTAGGAAATATTTTGGAGGAAAGGGCCTCGACTCTATGTTATTATATTTCTTAGTTATCATAGAATTTGTCCATCCTGATACTATATATAAAATTAAATTTTTGTTGTACCAAGTAACTTATTGCCGCTTCCTTATTTGATGAAGAATCGGGTTATTGTTATGATACACTCTTGCTAAACTATTAGTAGAGTTTGTTCATTTATATAAATATATTTTGAATGATTATATAAATGTATTTTTGCATTTAATTTTATAATCTACTAATTAGAAAGCATTCTTAGGTCAAGTTATTATAATACTTCCCTTTGAATATAAAGAGACTCATTTTTGTTGATTTTGATCGATTGTGACGGAGTTGGAATTTTTTGAAAACCCTAGCTCAAGGCTCTGAGGAAGATATGCAGCAATCTTGGAGTCCAATCACCCTCCATTGGTTGGCCTAGTACCAACCAAGTAAAAAATGGGAAGCTTTATTTTTGTCTTTTCTGCAACATTTTATTTTTTGGTTTCTCCTTGGGTTGGTTTTTTTTGAGATTTTTTCATTTTTTGTGTAGGTTCTCACTAAGTACTCCATATTTACTTTGAGGTGACTATTTGGATATGATTTGGTTCTATTTACTCTTTTTTTCGTTCATTTCACAAATTGGACTATTTGGTGGGCGTTTTATTACATGTTTCGGCATAATGAGGAAGACACAACAGTCGCATCCC
Source organism: Larix kaempferi (assembly GCA_027924585.1). NCBI lineage: Eukaryota > Viridiplantae > Streptophyta > Pinopsida > Pinales > Pinaceae > Larix > Larix kaempferi. The sequence goes on from BSBM01000506.1 coordinate 3,458,519, forward strand.
ATCAGTTCTGACAGTGTGATATGTGATCTAGATGTTTGCCTTGGGTTGGGTGCCACATGACCAAGTTGCAATATGATTAGAGTTAGTACAAACCCTACTTCCTATGTAGTTTTCACCTCTTCATTGAAGCGGAAAGGGTTTGTTCCCGGGGAGAGTTATTCATGCCCTAATAAACAGTGCACTATCTCACCATTAAAGGATGGGTTTTTTAAAGGACAACACAATGATGCTTGTCCTCGGATTTCTGAGGACAACCTGGTAATTTCCCAGAATAGGAGAGTTTTATGCAGGGAAATTGCTTGGAATAGACACAAGACAAAGATTGAGAAATCCAGGAAAGGTCGTGCCCTTTGTGTATTAGGGAAGGATGTCTCATTTGATATGCTTCAAGTATTATATTCAAGGGATCTCTTAGGAAAATTTGAGTATATTAAAATGAATAGGATGGATATTTTAGATTGGATATCGAAGGATTGGAAGCGCCTGATCAATTATGTTCCACGGTTTATCATGTTGGTGAACGAATAGATTTATTTCCATTTTCTCTCTGAGGAATCACTGCAGATTATTCAAACTAGATTTTGGGTTATTGGCAAGGGAGCCTTGATCCTATGTAGATGGTATTCGACCTTTGAACCATGGAAAGAAAATCTTAAAAAATGACATTTGTGGGTCCTTTTACTGTAGTTTCCACTTCACTGTTGGAATTTTTGTGCATTTATGGAATTAGCATTAGAGGAAATTTCAACTTAAAATGGGCCTTATGAAAATACTTCTCATATTGTGTAAGCCAATCAAAATCCTTTAAAATCTAAAATGAGCATCGGTATGATTAGGCACTTTAATATTACATGGCAATTTTTAATTTTTTTATTTGAGCATAGGTGTAATTTTAATAATATAATTTACCTACCCTAAACATGAATGTTGGCTAGGTGACCAAAAATTATATTAAATATTAAAAATAAACTTAATGTGCTAATCAATTTATTTGATTAATTTAGTCCCTTATATTTATTTATAATTTAGTCACTTATATTTAGGAATTTATTTAAGAAATTTGAAATAGAATGTTAAAATTTGGGTTTTTTTATTATTAAATCTTGTGTTAATAAATTAATTTAAATATAAAATAGATAAATAAGGTCTTTTATAATGAAAAATTGGGTTAACAAATTTTATTAAATCTTGTGCTAACAAATTAATTTAAATATAAAATAGAGAGATATGGACTTTTTTATAAAATAATTTGGGTTAACATTTTTTTTTAATCTTGTGCAAACAAATTAATTTAAATATAAAATAGATAAATATGGAATTTTATAGAAAAAAATTGGGTTAAATTTTTTTATTAAATCTTGTGCTAATAAATTAATTCAAATATAAAATAGATAAATAGGGTCTTTTTGATAAAAGTGACATATATTGTGTAACTTAGATAAAAGTAAAATAATAGTTCAAGATATATTAAAATATTGTCTACATGGCATTATTTTATTAATTTCTTAAGTTTTCCTTAGTAGGCCATTTTTAAGTCAAAATTTCCTCTATTGCAAACTCTATTGGGTGTTCATATTGATTGAGGAATCTACCCTTCTGTCATCTGATCGACAGATCCTGAGGGTATTGGTAGAAATTGATACTTCAGAGGGTTTACCATAAGAAGTTGAAGTTAGATGGGAGGATGGGTCTTTCATTCAACGACTCGATTATTGGAATATCCCATTATGTTGCTTTCAATGTCATAGGACATGCCATTTGCGGAAGAATTGTTTTTTTGATACCAAGGATGATTCTTTAGTAGATCTGAAGGTGTCCCCTATTAGAGAAGGATCTGAAGGGATGAAACATAATCTATCTGTTCCACTACCATTGGATGTAGACTCGACGAAGAAATTTATGTGTAAGTTATGTATCTTTCTTCCCCTTCTTTTAAAGTATATTTCTTCTGATGAAATTATGGGGAATATGAAAATATCATAGAATTTATTGGATGATATTCCTGGTAATTCCAACCTAAACAATTTTCTACCCACATCTAATATTCAAAAGAGGTTATTCCCACCTTTGGTGGATTCCCCTGTTTGTTCCAGTCCATGGGTGGATATTCATATTATAGTGATGGGAAAGATCTTCATGCTTATATGGCATGTCCTTTGGGCTTATCTACTAATGATATTGGTACTCCTTTGCATCCTACTCCCACAACTACATCACTACATATCACTTTGTCTTCTTCTCCCATTGAAGATATACCATCTTTGGATTCTATAGTGCATCCCATTGTGACGATAAACCTTGCCTTCGTTCCCCCTCCCACAGAAGATAAAATCCCTATCCCCGCATTTGGGGGGTACTCTGGTGAAAATTGTGACTCTATTTCATTTGGGTCAATTAGAAACTCAAATATTACTACTCGAAAGAAAAATTGCAGATCTCAGAAGAACAATAGGGATCTATCTATGGGACAAATGAAATGGATCAAATCGAAAGTTTCCAATATCCTCTCTATTGCTTCAACACTTTCTTTTGACTAACCTAACTCATCTGAGGGGCCTCTTAGAGCAGGTATGGCCCGGGGGAATGTTTCTTAATGATTATTTTGTTCTTTAATATTCATGGGATGGGAAGTCTCCCCAAAATAATTTCCTTCAGGAGGTTATTAGACTCTATTAGTCCTGATATAGTTATGTTGCAAGAAAACATGTCATTGGGGGTTAAAGAATGTGATTTTTTCTTGAAGTTGAGACTAGATTGGAAATGATGTGGGATTGATGTCAATGGGATTTCCAGGGGCTTATTGGTAGCTTGGAATCCCTCGATGTATGATTTTCCCCTAATTCTACAACTATAGGTATCAAAATTGAGGGTTGATTCAGAGGGGTGGATCGATCTTTTAGTTTATTGAATATATATGGACCATATAATAATCGAAAAGCATTATGGGATAGGATCGCGGATTTAGGGCTGCTATAGGGTCCTGATTTAATTGTTGGTGGTGATCTAAATTTGACACTGTGTGATGATGAGACATGGGGTTTGGGTAATTTTATTGATCCACTTTCTACTTACTTCAAAGATATATTTGATTCTACAGGGCTAATTGATAATACTCCCAGTATTTTATCTCATACCCGGACAAATGGTCGTATTGGTAAGGAAGGTGTGGCTAAGAAATTGGATCGCTTCTTAATGGCTTATAGTATTGGAAATGAACTATGTAGGTATCAGTCATGGTGTATCCCAATTGGATTTTTCGACCATAACGCCATTGTTGTTCAATTGGATTTTGAGAACAATTTCAACTTCTATCTATGTATTAAAATTCAATAGTACTTGGTTGGAGGATCTGGGGTTTTGTGATTTTGTTAGGAAGTGTTGGAATTCATTTACAAATTCAATCTCACTTTATCCATCACAGTGCCTGGTTAAATAAATAAAGCTACTCAGATCTGAAGTTGTTAAATGGGATAGGGATAAGAATAAATCTAATTCAGAAGACCTAGTACATATTGAAAAGCATCTCACTATCCTGGAAGTTTATATAAATGACGATATTTCTCATTTTCAAGGAAAGAAAAAGTTTTGAATCCAGAATGGAAGAAAGCTTAGATCCTGAAGTAGGTTGAGAATACCTAGTGCCTAAAGAGTATAGCGATATGGTTCTCTTAAGGAGACAATAACACTAATTTTTTTAGATATATGCTACACAGAGGAGGATAAAGAATTCTATCTCGGAGCTAAAAATTAGTGAAGGTGAAGTCGTATCTGATAACTGTTCCTTATAGGAGGTCACAATCAGACATTTCAAGGAAATATATAAACATGGAAATATAAAAAACCTTGAAGACTAGTTGAAGATAATAAAGCTGTATCCGAAGTTTTTCAATGAAGGTGAAGGCAGGGATGTTGGTAGAGAGGTTAATTTTGTGGAAGTTGAATAAGTACTAAGGAATTTTGTTAAAGAGAAAAGTATCGGTCCTGATGGATGGACCATGAAATTTTTCCTGCATTTCTTTGATATTGTTGGGATGGATCTTTTGAGGGCTATTGAAGAATCCAAAAGGAACGCTATTGTTCCAAATAACTTGAATACTACTTACATCACTCTGATCCCCAAAAAGGGTGGGCCTGAGAACTACAATGTTTTTTTCCTATTTCACTTTGCAATCTGATTTATAAGGTCGTCATAAAAATATATCAAATAGAATCAATCATATCATGGCGAAGTTCATCACTTTTGAGCAATTTGGATTTCTTTTCAATCACCGAATCCTAGATGTTGTCGGGGTGGCTTAGGAGTGTCTAAATTTAGTAAAAGTTAATGACCTTCAAGATTTTATACTGAAAATGGATCTAATAAAATATTACGACAACATAGATTTGACATATTTGAGGTTTGTCCTTATTCAGATCGGATTCCCAGTAGAAGTGATGAATTGGATCATGGCATGCATATCCTCTTCTACATTTGATTTCTTGACCAATGGATATCCCACCCCTTTCTTCACATGTAGAAGAGGTCTACGATAGGGGTGTCCTCTGTCCCCTCTACTATTTATTTTAGTCATTGAGGGCCTTAGCGGACTTATTGACAATGTTAAGGAATCTATGAAGATTACAGGTATCAATATTTCCAAGACTCTTTCTATTACTCATCTACTTTTTGTTGATGATGTAATTTTATTTGGTGATGGCTCGGTGAATGAATGGAAACACTTTAAAGCTATTATAGATGTTTTTTGCAATGCAACTGGGATGGTTATCAATGTACAGAAATCTATGTTTCTTTACAATTGTTTGGATGTAGGATTTTGTGAGCAAATCAGAAGGATCTTTCCTTATAAAATGGAGAAGCTGGAATCAGGATTTAAATATCTTGGATACTATTTAAAACCAAACCGGTATGGCATGGAGGACTAGAACATGATACCAAAATTATATAAGAGAATAAATAATAAGGATTTTCATTGGTTTTCTATTGGTGGCAAGTTAATCCTAGCTAAATCAATTCTACAAAGCAACCATGTATATTGGTTTTCTTTGATGAAGGTCCCGACATCTGTCTTAAAAAATATTCGTAAGAAGATATTCCACTTCGTATGATCTGGAAATCCACTTATTTCAAAGTTTCACTTAGCTAATTGGGAAATCTTATCTAGGCCGAATCATATGGGAGGTTGGGGCCTTAAGAAACTTGACTGGTTCAGCTAGGATCTTCGTGCTATGAGGGTGTGGAGAGGGATTTTCGGAGAAGGATTGTGGAGAAACTATTAAAAATAAGTACCTTAAAACTTCTCTGTTATTCATTGGATTCACTAGCTAGTGCTCATTTTTCAAAATGCTTCAATAATTTGGCGAGGGATGATTACAAATTTTCCATATATTGGTGGTTGTTTGAATTGGGAAATTGGAAGGGGGACACAAATATTCTTAGGCATCGATCCATTTGTGGGATCTGGGGAACGCTACATACTTTCGTTACCCGTTTTAGCTCAGCTGCATAATAAAAATATTCAAGTACTCGCTCAAGTAAAAAGATTTGTGAATGATGCTTATTCACCATATTGGCTACTTGCTAATCATCTAGGTTTAACTAAGGAATTTTCGTCCAAATGGAATAATTAATTGATGGTTCTTCAAAATGTTGGTATATTTCTATCAGTTGTTGAGGATCATTTAGTTTAGGATTGGAGAGATGCTAATGGTACCCTTAAAATTAAAAAGGCATATGAGATGGGTAAAAGCATGTTAATGTGTCTCACTTTTTCCCCTTTTGCAGCAATGAACTAATGAACTAAAAATATTTGTTCATAAATATACAAATCCATTGAGAATTAGATAATGGTGTAATGAAACAAAAGTTTTCATTGTGAATGAGCTTTTATATGGCATTTTTTTCAAATAAAAAAAATTGTTTTTATCTTATTTATTTCATTTTCTTTAAAGGCCATTTATTGTTATTTCAGCATCTCATAAGTACTCACAAAATCACCACACCCCATATCTATCTTCATTTATATTTTTAATTCCAATTTTTTTGAACAAGTCTTTTATAGACACTTTTAAGATCGTTGTACATTTTTTTAAATATTATTTTATGATATATTTTAATTATTATAAAATTATTAATATAAATAAAAAATTTATTTGTACGTAAAAGCGCGACCCAAAAAACTCTCATTTTAAGACATCAAAATCAATACTTTTTGATTTGAATATGGAAACAATATACAAGTGATTGTTAAAATTATTTTTAATACTTTTTTAAAGTATATTTTTTATTTTTTATAATAGATATTTTGAATAAATTCATAATAACAACATAAATTATCTTGCCGCGCAGTGAGACACATTACCATGCTTTTACCCAGATGCTATTATGTCCAAACATGATGATCCTCCTTCAAAAAATATAGCATTGGAATATCCCTATGAAACTAAAATGCTTCATGTGGCTATGTTTGGAAGATAAAATTATCACTTGGGATAATCTCCTCAAAAGAGGATTCAAGGGTCCTAGCATTTGTTTTCTCTATAAAGAGGATGATTAGAGTGTTACACATTTATTCATCCATTGTATTTTCTTCAGAGCTGTGTGGACTGAATTGCAAGGCTTGCTCCATCATGCATACGACTAGTATGATGGTAATTTTTAGGACTGCTTGCTCAAATGGTTTCATACTAAGGTAAAGTTTGAAGAGTTACCACTTTTTACAATATGGGAAAATTGGAAAAGTCGGAATCGTTGTATATTTGAGGACAATACACCTTCAATTTATATGATTTGAATAAATGTGATATGTTCCTTGAACGAATATTAAAAAACTATAAAAAACCCAAAGATCAGAACTTTAAAGAACCTAAAATTGGAAGCGATATGTCATATGTTTATTTTTATTTTTATGGTACCACGAAGAATGGTACTTGTGGTGCTGGAATGGTGTTATATATTAAAAAAGATTATATACTTTCGCTAAGGATGGGTGTTGGACAAGGAAGTAATACCAAGGAAGAACTTTTAGCTTTATGGGGTTTATTATGGTTCACCATGAAAAGAGGTATTTATAGTGTAAACATTTTTGGTGATTCTCGAGTGGTCATTGATTGGGAAGCAAGTGTCTCAACTCTTCATGCCTTACCCCTAGAGCATTGGATCCACATGACTCGTTGTTTGATCAATGGTTTTTCTAATATATATTTTGTGCATATCTATTGGGAATTAAATATGAAATCGGATCTACTATCAAAGGAATCTATTGGGAAAATGGATGGCTACATCTTTTTTGAAGCGTACACATCAGATAATTCAAATGACTCTGGCTCTGTGTATATATTTCAGGGGATAGTACCTGTTTCTTTACTGGATGTGTAGAATTTTTGTTACAAACTTCTCAAGAGATGTCTTAGTTTTTATGTATTGGCTGGTTATTGGTACTTGTTTTCAGTCTAAGTTAAAGGCCATGGGCACAAAACTACTAGCATCATATGACTTGAGTAGTCATTATATATGTATGAATTACGTAACTTTGATTTTAAAAAGAAATAACAAGTTACTGCTTTTTCTATTTGAAAAAAAAAAGAATACTTTCCTTTCACATTTCTATAGTAACCAAGTGGCATTCGATGTTATTTCCTGGATTAGAGTGTCTTTGATCTAACAATATCAATAAATTCGAAACGTAGAATGTTTTAGGAACAAAATGCAATATTTTTTAGATTTAGTAGACATATAAATATAGAACATAGTAATGCATTTATGATATGATAATGAAAGAAATAAAAATAGAGTATAGTATGTATGTTATAACCTAGGAGTAAGTAAAAGACAAAGCACATAATTTTCTTATTTAGTATGGGGTACCCACACGAAGCTGGTACCCAAAAACACCGCAATGACAGCACGTGAGCGCAAAAAAAAACAAACACGTGCACGCACCTATAAACACACGTACGCACTCCTGCTTTGGAAATGTTGAGCCTCCACTGACGTGGATAAAAGAAGCACGTGCACGCTCTTATGTGTGCACGCATTGTTAATGCGTATGCAAAAAGAAGCGCGTGCGCGCTCTTATGCGCACACGCATTATTAACACGTATGCAAAAAAAACGCGCACGAATTGTTAACTCGTATGCAAAAAAGACACGTGGACTCCCCTGCATAATGTTCTCGCCATTATTTCACCAACATTTACCCCATTTAATGCCAATTGTTCAATACTTCATGAATATTTGCATACATTGGACTATACTTCAAAAGTGGATAAATGAATGGCTGAAGAGAGGGGGTTTAAGGCTCCTAGGGATTTAAGGGTTTAGGACTTAAGGTTTAAGGTCTTAAGGATTTGGAATTTAAGGATTGTGGGTTAGGTTCTTTAAGAGTTAGGGCTATGAGATTACAGGTTGATTGGTTCAACGGTTAGGGATGAAGGGATATAGTTCTTTAGGGAGAGTGAGAGGTAGAGAGAGATAGAGAGAGAGGAGGGACATAGAGAGAGAGAGAGAGAGAGAGAGAGAGATGGGATATGGGAGAGACAGAGAGAAAGAGATCATGGGGTTAAGGGGGGAGCAGTAGCATCCCACGTCATACCTGCAGGGGTCGCGCCCTGTGCAACGCCACATGGGATTTGAAATGTAAACATGCTTAGAGGGTGAAAGAAGAGGATTGAGACCTAAATTAACGTTTCACAGCTCAGGAACTGTGATATGGGGATGAAATGATTTGGGCCCTAGGCCCTAAATCATTTCTATATGTGTGTTTTTCACACAAAAGACGACACATAGGGACTCAAACATGCTTAAGTAAGGAAATAATACAAACAAAACCCTCTCGTAAGTCCAAATTTCAAAAAATATTGTAAGGGGTCCCTGGATTTTCCCTAGGGGGTGTTGTGGTCACAACAGTGGGATACATGAGCCATGAGTAGGTTTTGTAATCTAAAACAAGGGATCTAAGCTCTAAATGACCCTCTCAACCTAAAGTGCGATGATAAAACCATAAAATCCACAATGTGAGCCCTCTATAATGTGTCTTTGGCATCAAAGTTGAAGGCGAGTGCCATTACAATGTCTTGGGAATCATGTATGAGTATCACCAAAAAACGCGCACGCGTTATTAACTTCACAAATTTATGTTTTTAAGTGTTGGATGGAGATAAAGGGGGTGAGGGTAAAAACGTGAAGTTGGCTAACACTTCCATGAGAATCGTGTGTGTAAGAGACATAGCGGAAGTTATTCGGCCGAATAACGAAATTTATTCTGCCAAATAAATTTCGTTATTCGGCCGAATAAATTTCGTTATTCGGCCGAATAAGCTATACGTTATTCAACCGAATAACGTTTAACGATTCACCGTCAGAAATAATGGAGACCTCGATTTGTGTGCGAGGTGTAGTCAGACGGGAAAATTACACAGTGTTTTTTATTTATTCGACTGAATAACTATTCGACCGAATAATTACTCGGCCGAATAAGTTTTTTGCATAAAATCTCGGTCACAGCCTATCTCTGTCATTTTTGCTGAAGGAGTTTTGGATCTCACTGTGAGACCCACTGAAGGGCCCGTTCGCACCACCCGTCCCGCCACCTCTCTAGCAACCCAACCGCCTCTACCTAGCTGGACCCATCCACGCCACTAGTGTCACCGCTGCTGGACTCGTCCTCACCACCCTGTGTTCTCCATCCTGCACTTTTTTTTGGTGGTCTGCTACTGGACTCGTCCTCACCACCCTTGTTGTCTCCCCCTCCTTTCATCCCCCTTCTTCACCACCTTGCTTTGTCTGTGCATTTAGGAGTGGAGTAAGCCACGTTGCTGCATCTGTGCATTTAGGAGTGGAATCAGCCATGTTGTTGCGTCTGTGCATTTTGGACTTAGCCACGTTGTTGGGTGCTGCGTCAGTTCATAGGTGGACATTCGTTGGTGTGGCTGTTCATTGGTGGAGTGTTGGTCTGTTGAGTGGTCGCTGTGGACGTTCACGTTGGAGAGGTTGTGGATTGTTTGTCATGGGGTGGATCAAGTAATTTTATTTCAGTTTTTTATTTTTATTTCTTCTTTTTGTAAAATTTTATATTAATGTTGCTTCGTTTGCTTGCAGGTGTCGTTTTCTTTTACGGTGCTCGGGGTTGTTCGTCTTCCCTACTTGAGTTCGGTTTGGGGTTGGATTTCAGTAGTAAAACATAAAAACCAGGTATGCTGAAACGATATCCTTGTTTGTGTAATTTTGGAATTGTTTTTATTAAGAAAAAAATGAAAACGCTAAATATATGTCCTCGTGAGGAGTAAGTAAGAACGAAACAATTCTGTCCACATGGACAGAGTTCATGAACTCTGTCCATCTGTCCGAACTCTGTCCAATTGGACAGAGTTTAATTTTTTTTATATGAACAAAAAGAAAAATATAAATAGTATTGAGTTGGTTAAACTTGTAAAACTATTGATTTTGCCTATGTGATAAGAAGAAAAAATAAAAGTAGTTTTGAAATTCTATTTGCAAATGGTATTTTTTTGCTTTATGTGTAGGTTTTCATTTTCAGTTGAACTCTGTCCACATGGGTAGAGTTCATGAACTCTGTCCCTATGGACAGAGTTCATAGATCAATATATTAGTTAAATATTATAAACCATGCTCATGCATAGCTACAGACAAGACTAAACTTTACTTTAGACTTAATAAGAAAGAACTAAAGCTACTACATAGAAAACTTGTAAAAAACCCTGGCCTTCCAAAACATCAAAGTCAATTGTATTATGCACCAAACAACATGTTTTAAGAATGTCATGTGTACACATTATTCTTATGTATTTAGTTAAATATTATAAACCATTCTCATGCATAGCTACAGACAAGACTAAACTTTACTTTAGACTTAATAAGAAAGAACTAAAGTTACTACATAGAAAACTTGTAAAAAACCCTGGCCTTCCAAAGCAACAAAGTCAATTGTATTATGCACCAAACAACATGTTTTAAGAATGTCATGTGTACACATTATTCTTATGTATTTAGGGAATCCTTGTTAGGAGGTATTGATATCAAAACTTTAGAGTATTATTCCACATATATATGGAACATGTCAATTTTTTATGATTCTATGGAATAATGAAAATATTTGTGGATATAATTTATGTTTAAATTATTAAAATATCAATTAAGTTGTTAATTTAAGATTTAAATTAAAAGTTAACGGGTTCATGAACTCATTCTTTGACATAAAGAAATGAACCCTTCACTTTGTATTTAACTATATTGGTTCCATTCAATTTAAACATAAAAAACACTTAGAAGATTGGTACATTAATTCCTCACACATCCAACAATATTAGCTATAATCATTTTAAGAACTATTAGATGATATGAGGTAAAGGGTGGAAACACGAAGGTGGGTTACACTTTGGTGAGAATCGGGTGCCGAAGAACCATAGCGGCAGTTATTCGGTCGAATAAATTTAATTATTCGTCCGAATAATTTAATTATTCGGTCGAATAATTTAATTATTCGGTCGAATAACTTATACTTTATTCGGCTAAATAACAATTAACAGGACACCGTTAGACCTAACGGTGTCCTCGATGTGTGTGCGAGGTTTTAGTCGGATGGACAAAACGCACGGCATTGTGCAATTATTCGGCCAAATAATTGTTCGGCCGAATAATAATTATTCTGCATAAAAGCTCGGCCGCGGCCATTGTCTGTCACTTTCTGCTAATTTCATGGACCCCTTCCGGAGCTGCTGCTGGTCCTGCCTCCGCGTCACCCATCTTGTCTGTTTCCCGTCCACCCGCTCGTCCGTCTAGTTGGCTGTCGTCGAACTCCGCCACCTGCTTCCCTGCTGCTACGTGTCACTTCTCCGCCACCCTGTGCGTCAGGATTTGATCAGTGGTTGGTCGTTGCTCGGTTGGACTTTTCGAATTTTGTTGTTGGAGTGTTAGTCCGCCAGCTTCTGCCTCTCCCATTCACTCATCCGCCACCTTCTGCTTCTCCCATCCACTCGTCTTCCAGGTTCTGCCTTTGTCGTTGGTTCATAATCCTGTTTGGACGTCTGGACACTCTTTGGTGGAGTTTGCATCTGGACATATGTAGGTTTAGCGTGCGGCTGCACTTCTGTTGGTGGAGCTTTGGCATTGGAGTGTTCTCCTGGGGATGTTTGCATAATAGCGGGGTGCTGTAGCTAGGGACTTGTCGACGCGAGGCTGTGCAGAGGTAAGTCTTTTCGCTTATTTATGTGTTTATTTTTTTCTTTAAATTTCTTATATTAATTTCTAATTGTTATTGCAGGTTCTGTTTTTTTTGGCTGCTTGGCTCGTTTCATTTCGGCTGTGTCCAATTCCTCTTGGGGCTCTCTTCGACCAATTCTAAATTCGCCTGCATCTAAACAGGTAAGTCAAAATTTATTTATTTTATTTCAAGAATTAAGTATTGGTTTGAAAAGTTTTGAATTTGTCCCTGTAAATGAACTTTGCCCAATTGGGTAGAGTTCATGAACTCTGCCCAAATGGACAGAGTTCATGAACTCGGTCCAAAATTGGGCAGAGTTCATGAACTCTGCCCAAATGGACAGAGTTCATGAACTCGGTCCAAAATTGGGCAGAGTTCATGAACTCTATCCAATTGGGTAGAGTTCATGAACTAGCATAGGTAATGATACATATTACTCATAGATAGTGTGGATTAGTATTAAGAGGTTTAACATGAACTCTGTCCAATTTGGCAGATTTCATGAACTCTGTCCAGTTGGGCAGAGTTCATGAACTTTGTCCAATTGGGTAGAGTTCATGAACTCTAGTCAAATAGTATGTTGAAAATGATTTAAATTCAAATATAAAAAGAGAAATATATGCAATGTTTAGTTAGTTATTTTTGTTAAATTATTGATTTTGCTTATGTGTTTAGAAATGAAAATAAAAGTAAGACTGTAATTTTATTTGTAAATGATATATCCCTTTTATTTATAGGCTTGTCTTATTGGCTGAACTCTGTCAACATAGACATGGATAGACATGAACTCTGTCAACATAGACATGGACAGAGTTCATGAACTTTGTCTACGTTGACAGAGTGCAGAGATCAATATATTAGTTCTATTACAATATGTGTTAATGGATAGCTATAGATACAACAAAACTTTAGACGATTAAACTTTACTTTGGATATAACAAAACTTTAAAATTGACTTTAGGTACAACTAAACTATAGACATGAATAAACTTTAATTTATATGTACTATGAAATTAAAAAAACACTTAGAATATTGATACAGTAATTCCTTATACATCCAAACAATAATAGTCATAGTCATTTTAAAAACTATTAGATGATATTATGCCACAATGGTCTTGAGTTTTAGCCTTGTAAAGGTGGCCATTCTTGGTATTATGTTTTTCTTTGGTTGCAACATGGCAAACTTGAAGAGCATAATACCAAGAATCGTTACCGTTATCAGGTTGAAACTGAAGACCATTGTGGAACATGGAAAATTTGGGAAACATGTCGAACTCGAAACATAATACCATGAATGGTCAATTTTTTTTTTATTCTATGGAATAATGAAAATATTTGTAGATATAATTTATGTTTAAAATATTAAAATATCAATTAAGTTATTAATTTAAGAAACTGAAGACCATTGTGGAACATGGAAAATTTGGGAAACATGTCAAACTCGAAACATAATACCATGAATTGTCAATTTTTTTTTATTCTATGGAATAATGAAAATATTTGTAGATATAATTTATGTTTAAAGTATTAAAATATCAATTAAGTTATTAATTTAAGATTTAAATTAAAAGTTAATAGGTTCATGAACTCATTATTTGACATAAAGAACTGAACCCTTCACTTAGTATTTAACTATATTGGTTCTATTCATTTTAAACATCAAAAACACTTAGAAGATTGGTACATTAATTCTTCACACATCCAACAATATTAGTTATACTCTTTTTAAGAACTATTAGATGATATTAGGTAAATCTAGGTCCTTATTAAATAACTTAGTCTCTTTAGCAGCTAGGTTTTAGAATTTGTAGAATTAACATGTAGAATTTGAATATGTAATTAGTTGATATTTGTGCAAGTGTAGACATTATATGAAATGGAAAGAGAGTCTTTGAGGTGAAAGCGTAGGAGGTCTTCACAATCTTCTGGGGTTGGTGTTACAAGTGATAATCGGAGGTTGTCAACTTCCCCTCGGGATTCTAGTTTATTGTATAGTTCACATCGACGAGGCGAAAGGGGTACAAATGATTCCCCTATATTTTCTATGGGAGAACGTCGATCTCGACCCTCTGTTGGTATATGAATATCTATCTTTTAACATGTACATACAAATTGTTTTTTTTTGTACGCAAAAATTGTATTTGTGTTTAAACAAAACTTTGTTTTTATTTGAAGCAGAGCATGGTTCAGAATATGCTTGTAATTCTATAGGGAGGGAGACAGAGCGAGTAAGGGAGACGGATGAGGGTGCAAAGCAAGGTTCTCAAGAGGCTCATCATTCTACACAAGGTGATGATGGTCGAGCTAGGACGCAATATGTTGAATTAACTGAGGGTTGTACACCCATTACAACATATCCATCTGATCTACCTCGGGAGCTTCCATGGGAAAGTGGTGATCATCAAATGACTCTTGAAAGATGTAGATCCCACTACGGCAAGTTGGAAAATGATTTGTCTACTATGGATCTCCCTCCAGAGAGTAAACAAAGTTTGGAGATTGTTCTGAGATCACTGCAAAAATTAATTCAGGTATATGAGAATCTCGAACCAACTACAAATGGTTTTGTTGATTTGATGCGAAGATGAAGGAAACAAGTGATGGGTCCAAACAAGTGGGTTGTTGTGAAGGAGAGAGTGACGAAAGAACAGGCCAAATCAATGTTTAACTTCAAAGAAGGTCTAAAGCAAGAAATGTTGAAAGTGCAATATTTCAAGCATCCTGATCTTGCACATCTACTCTATGATCGGTTTCTCGTGGCCTATGGTCGGTTTCCATGGAATGATGAGGTTTTTCAATATTTTGCTAGATTTTTTTATGCTGAGTTTTTCTTAAATATGAAGCCAGACTATACTGATGTTCATTCAGAATTTTATGGAGTTGGAAAAGGTCGAATATATAATCGAAAAGGTGCTCTTAGAGACCCTATAACTCTTCGACCTCCACCCCAGATATCTCACCCACCCAGGTTGGTGGCATTAAGATCAGAGATAGAGCCCACATCTCAACTTGGGACAGCTGCAAGGAATTTTGTTGGCGCTGGTTTATCGTCAGCATCAGTTGGAGTAGATGTGGGATTGGTTCGAGAAAGGGCTTGTTCTGCTATTCATCAAAAGTTTGTTTACAAAACTAATGATGAGATAGATGGAATGAGCATTGAAGTTCTCAAGGCGTATGCCAAGGTTTATCACGACCTAGCGGCAAATGTTATATCCAATGACACGTCGAGTTTGGGAGAGGTTTGTTGATTATGATATGATTGATCTTAATTAAATCTTTTATTCATTTTGAGTTGAATTTTTTGTTACATTATAAGAATGATAAATTATGTTTTTTGATGTAAAGTAATAGGTACATTATGTAAATGTTTATTGGTTGAAGTTTTCAAGAATGATGAATGAAAATTCTTTCCATGTTTCCACTAACGAAAATCTAGAGAATATTAGAGAGGTATATTTATTATTTACATATTTGTAATTATGTTTGAACTTGATATATATATATATATATATATATATATATATATATATGTGTGTGTGTGTATATATATATTTTTAATTTTAATTTAACTATGCATGTTATTGTTAATTTGACTTATCCATGCAGGTTTCTTTAGATACAAACTTTATAAATAATTTACCATATATTGTGAGCTAATATTTTTTTAATCTTTTTGTTTTAGTTTTAAGTTAATTGGCACAGTAATTTTTTTGGTTTGCATTATGTTTTATTTATTAACACAATTTAAATTTTAGGGGGGAGATATAGGTTCTCTGCTTCATGCAGCAGATATTGACACGGAGGTAATTTTGTTCACACTTGAATTGATCTTTGATATAAGTTTAATATTTTAATTTTTATGGATTTAGTTAAAATTTGTTCAAGTAATTTATGAGATTCATAAATTGATTTAATACATGTTGCAGCTTGGGTCTCTTAAATTTTTTGGAAGCAAAGGGAAAACTAATTTGGAGGATGGTGGTGGACAAGTATTTGGAGAATTTGATGTAATTTTGTTAATAATTGAATTGTTTTTTGATATATAAGTTTAATATTTTAATTTTCTGAATTTAATTTAAATAATTTAAATGATATTCATAATCTGCTTTTATACATGTTGCAGGGTGGGTTGAATCCAAGGGGAGGCCCTAGTGGAGGAAGCATGGTGGAAATTTTCTTTTTATAGCATGGTGGACATTTTTTTTTGGTTGATATGTATAGAATGCAAAGATTTGTTTTGGACATGTCGAGGAGATTTATTTTTGGACTAGATACATCTATATACATTGAACTCACATGTTCATGAACATTGTTTTGAGGATTATATACATGTCCTTTGAACTTACATATTTTGTGAACTTGCTTTAAATGATCTACTTATTTTTGTTTATTTAGCGTATTTGGTATAATTAAAAGGTTTAAAATATGTACTTGCATGTTTAAATGAATGAATGAATATGTAAGAATGAATGTTAAGATCAAGAATGTTAAGAACGTGATATTTTTGAATATTATGAAGTTTATGAATGTTAAAGGAAGTTTAAAAATGGATGAACATAGGTTTAAAGTTCATGAATGAGGAAGTTTTGATTGAAATATGAATGAATGTTAAGATTGAATATATTAAGAACATGAATGTTATCTTTAAATGTTAGGAAGTTTATGAATATTAGTAGTTTTGATGGAAATATGGATAAACTAGGAAGTTTAAAAATGAATGTTAAGAACATGAATGTTATCTTTGAATATTAGGAAGTTTAGGAATGTTAGAAGTTTTAATAGAAATATGGATGAACTAGAAAGCTTAGGAATGTTATGAAGCTTAGGAATGCTAGGAAGATTATGAATATTATCTAAGTTTTGATGGAAATATGGATGAACTAGGAAGTTTAAAAATGAATGTTAAGAACATGAATGTTATCTTTCAATGTTAGGAAGTTTAGGAATGTTAGAATTTTTAATAGAAATATGGATGAACTAGGAAGCTTAGGAATGTTATGAAGCTTAGGAATGTTATCTAAGTTTTGATGGAAATATTGATGAATTAGGAAGTTTAAAAATGAATGTTAAGAACATGAATGTTAGGAAGTTTAGGAATGTTAGAAGTTTTGATAGAAATATAGATGAACTAGGAAGCTTAAAAGTGAACACATGTTAAGTTCAAATTTTAGGAATGTTAGGAAGTTTAGGAATGTTAGAAGTTTTGATGGAAATATGGATGAACTAAGAAGTTAAAAAATGAATGTTAAGAACATGAATGTTATCTTTGAATGTTATAAAGTTTAGGAAAGTTAGAAGTTTTAATAGAAATATGGATGAACTAGGAAGCTTAGGAATGTTAAGAAGATTATGAATGTTATTTAAGTTTTGATGGAAATATGGATGAACTAGGAAGTTTAAAAATGAATTTTAAGAACATGAATGTTATCTTTGAATGTTAGGAAGTTTAGGAATGTTAAAAGTTTTGATATAAATATGGATGAACTAGGAAGCTTAAAAATAAACATGTTAAGTTCAAATTTTAGGAATTTGTTAGGAAGTTTTGATTGAAATCCGAATGTTAGGTTTAAATTTTGATAGGAATGTTAAGAATGAATGTGATGGCAAGAATGGATGTTAAAGAATTTATGATAAGGTGCAATGAATGAATGAATGTTAAGAACATGATTGTTATATTTAAATGTTAGGAAGTTTAGGAATGTTAAGAAGTTTTGATAGAAATATGAATGTTAGGAAGTTTAAAAATGAATGTTACCTGAGATCAAAGTTCAGGAATCTATTAGAAAGTTTTGATTGAAATATGAATGTTAGAAAGTTGAAAAATGAATATTACTTGTTCAAATTTTGATATAATTTTTTAATTAATAATTCTTATTTTCAATGTCCAGGTACATTTGATGCGGCTGAAATCATGGCAAATGGGGATAACGATTTTTTGTTTTTTAATCATAAGAGAAGATTACAGGATTGTGAAGCTTGTGCTAAATTAGAGCAATGATTTTAGACAACAATTTGATGAATTTTGATCGATTTGTTGTAAATAATCATTCCTCTAATTTAGCATAAGCTTCACAATCCTGGAATCTTTTCTTGTGATTAAGAATCAAATGATCGTTGTCTTCATTTGCCATGATTTCAGTTATGTGAACTTACACAAGCGATATTTTAAATTAAAGATTAGGGGCGGAGAGTGGCGACAGTCACAGATCCGTTATCTCATTCTTAAGTGGTCTAATAGACATATGGGGACCCGAATAAAGTATTTTATACAGAATTAAGATAAAAAATTTACACATTGAGGTTTTCATTACCAAATAATTTTTGAATTCAAATTTCAGCATACTAGAATACGATCATTTAAACTCTTATACTCCAGTTCCTTTCAAGATCATAAACATAGAAAGAAAAAAATATATTGTACACAACATTTGACAATGACATGGACAAAACCATTGATCTATTAATTTTAAATATATAGTTTTAAAAACATCACAATGGAATGCCGTCCTCAATTATCCGTTCATGGTCATATTTGGATAGTTTCCATTTTTTTATTTTTTTATTGTTTTTTCGATGGAACTTGAACCAATTTTATTCGGGATGCACATACTAAATGGCTATATTGACAACATATAACATCGGGTTCATAATCCTGAAAGTAGACATAATTTTGAGTCATATGGGTCTGCTGAAAAAAATAGCCCTTTAAAATGATGGATCCTCTCTTGTATGTATATCCGTTGTCATTGTAGTCTTCCAATAACTTCATTTTTCCTTCAGTGCATCGCATCAAATAATACTTCACATTTTCGTTGTTGTCTACAGGTGCAATCACAGCAAAAACATCTCCTGTGCAAATTACAATTGATGTTAGAATTTTTAATTCAATTAAATTGACTAATATACATGTGTATAAGGTGAAGGACAAGAATGAACAATCGACAAAACAATGGTATTTGATCATTACCTTCTCTAACGAGATCTGAAATTCTGTCGCCATCAGATGATATTGCTATTTCTTCTGATTCTAATTCTTTTATGATTGCTAGTGGCATTTTTCCTTTATGATTAATCTCTGTGTGTTTCCAATGTTTTACGTAGTTGTTCGTTATGTTTTCACAAACTTCTGTAGATTCAATATTTTCAGTGCAAATATGACAAAAGCATGATTGCTTTCTATTGTCAAATGCATAAATGTTTTGGAAGGCTTTTGTTTGAATAGAGTGAAAATATCTAGTCCCCTGTATGGTGCTAGCATTGTATGGTATTGATCTATTTATATCTTGGACCCCAACGTGCCAAAAAAGCCTAGTACACAAATGACAAATTTTGATGTTAGGTACATACATTTTTTTAAATTGACAATAAAATATAAATTAAAACATTTGTGTGTACATACCTGCGCACATCTTTTGATTGTTGATTATAATCATGGTTTAGATGTGATTTACACCATTGGACAACCTCTGCAGCTGAATGGAATCATGCAGAACTATGGTTCATTTTCCATCTTCGAAGTGCTCTTTTTACTCATGCTCTTGCACCATCATGTTCACCTTTTCCATAACCAGTTTCAAAGAAATTCCAGCGATGTTTAATGTTCAATACTTTATGAAGTCGACATAACCAATTAAATGATAGCGAAGATTTAAATTGTCCGGCACATCCATCTGACCATATCCAATGCTCATTGAATTTAATGTTACATCCATTTAGTGAATTGTAAAAAATAATTTCAATACAATGTTGAACAAAATGTGTATCGTGTGTACGATCGTTGCTGATATAAAAGTGATATTCTTTAATCACATCTCAATTGTCACATGTGATTTCAATGCCATCAACATCCTGTTGAGAATGTCTATATAAAACATGGACAAATATCGAAACTTGCTTAGAATGATAGTATTCACTCTGTATCTCTTTTTGTGTAGCAAATGTGTAATTTTCTACAAAATCAACAAAATTGTTCCTGGTGGAAAAATTTCACGAGACTGTTTGAATTGAAGGTCTTGCCATCGTGCTCTATGTGAATGCTTGGTGTATTTATAAATTTCACTTTCGAATTTCTTGAGAAAATCTATCACACCTATTTTATCTTCTCGCAAATCAATCCTTCTGAAATGTACATCACTAGTACTTGTAATGTATTCATATCTTCTCCAATCAACGGTGACATTTGACAGCGAGTGATCCGTATCGATAGGATATTTATTGTGGAATAAAACCAAATTTCCACAACGATTACAATGTTTTCCACTGACACATTTCTTATTATAAAATACTTCATCGTGATTTCTCTCACATAGGGTTTGAGATATGAATTCACGTATTGTGGGCGAAGGTGGTGAATTTGTCCAAAACATTTTACTAAATTCAAGAAATGTGTCGTTATATAATTGAAATTGCACATGATAATGACAACATGTGTCACAGATTGTAATAGGTCTAACATACCATGGTTTTAGTTGCACAAATGTAGTGATTGACACATTAATTCTATGATGATTTTCCTTGAATTTATTGAACAATTGTACTTGTGTCATATCCATTATATGTTTTGGACTGCTTACATATACTCCTCGTGATACTTTTTATCGTATTATATCTCTTAAATTTGGTGAAACTCGAGCATGTTTCAACCAATATTTCCATACAATATCTTTAACACCTGCTCCCATTTTATCTTTGTAAGGTTGTCTACAAATAATTGCTCAGCAAGTAAGTTCATCATTTTCATCTATTTGCATTCTGAATTTGATATGTTTGTATAATGTCTTTCTTGAGGTTTCAATTGTTTTTGCTAGCTGTGTTGTCAAACATTTTTGTTTAGTACTAGTCGAAATAATTGTTGTATTAATTGCTCTTTGTGCAACACTAATGTCTTTCTTCCTAATTTTTTCAAACTTTTTTATTGCATCACCTATATTTTCTATCACATTATGTTTTAATTTCGACTCTTTGGTCGCATTGTGAATACTCAATAATGATGTAGCATCTTCTAACTTTTTGGTCATTAATAAGCATCTCAAAATTTGTGCTTGTCCTGTTGCTAAATAATTCTTCAGAACATCATCATAAATTTTTTGAGTCCGATATCGTGCAGCATGTATGGGTATTTTTTTTCCATATTTGTTGCAATCAACGTTTTCTAATGTTTCATCATCAATGGTGAAAGTACATATACATCAAGTTAAATTTAATTTAAAACATGTATCCAAAAATACAATTCTTTATAAAAAATGAATTTGAAAAATACATGATATATATATATATACCTGGTCCAATTTCTGATTCTTGAACTTGATCTTCAATATTGACTTTATCGCCATTAGTATGTAAATCACTATTTACATCTTCAACAATGGTTTCTTCAACTTCAATTTGTTCTTCTTATACTCTATTTTCAATTTTCATTTCATCAACATTATCATGTAAAACTATATTTGTATCTTCAATAATCGTTGCTTGTGTTTCTGCAAGGCTTGCTTTGTTGGCATGATATTTAAATTTTTTCTTTTCTCTATTATCATCATCATTAGCACATTTATGATCATATTTTCTTTTATGGTTTTTCTTATTGCCCATGATTGTTTAATATATAGATGATAAATTAAAGAATCATCATTTTATTGTAAAAAAAAAAAATGAAGATTTAAAAACAGTTACGAAATTTATAAACACACGAACTGAAATTTACTTCACCTTATCAAAATCTTGTAAGAGTCTTTTGAAGAAAAAGTTTTTGGAAACAAATTTCCTTTGAAAAGAACCTTCTATGAATGAAATAAAAACTCTTTGATAATAAATCACCTTTGAAAAAACCCATTGAAAAATACAAACAACACTTTCTAAATAAATCTTCTTTGTTAAACCACTAAAAAAAAAAACTTTTTTGAAAAAATACCTGGGAAAAAGATTTCTTTGTAAAAACCCTTGCAACGAAATAATTTTTTTGCAAAAATAACTAGGGAGACTTTGAAAAAACCTATTTTCAAATAAATAAGAAGGAAATATACATCTCCTTTGTAAAAATAACTTGAAATAAAATCTTATTTGCAAAAATGCATTGGAATAAAAACTCTGTAAATGCACACTTTGGAAAGAAACATTTTCTGAAAAAACTACTTGTAAAATATTTTGTAAAAAAAAATGTTTTTTGCAAAAATACCTAGAAAAAAAAACTTTGAAAAAATTCATTTGAAAAAATCATCTTCAAATAAATAAGAAGGAAAAAGACAACTCCTTTGAAAAAATAACTTGGAATAAAAACTCTTTAAAATCACCATTTTGGAAAAAAAACTTATTGCAAAGAAATAAGAAGTACAAAAAGCTTGGAATAAAAACTTATTTTGCAAAAATGCCTTAGAAAAACATTATTTCAATGTATTCCTTAGAAAGAAGTAAGAAAAAAAATACTTCATAAAAAAAACTTTCTTTGCAAAAAAAACTCATTGGAAAAAAAACCATTGCAAAGAAATAAGAAGTGCAAAAAGTTTGGAATAAAAACTCATTTTACAAAAATGCCTTAAAAAAACATTCTTTCAATGTATTCCTTAGAAAGAAGTAAGAAAAAAAATACCTTATAAAAAAACTCCCTTTGCAAAAAAAACTCCTTAGAAAATCCCTTCAAAAATATTCTGACCAGAAGTATGCGAAATTAAAATGTGCAAAATTAATTGAAGTATTTAGTTTTATTTATATAAGTTTAGACAAGAACGTTTTTTTTATTTTTTTTACCCGGCCGACGAATTTTTTTTACATTTGGTAATTTGGCCGAATAACCTCTGAAACCTGAAAATCTGATTGTCTCTCATAGTTTTCAGGTTTCTCCATTTTCAGAAGGTAAAAAGGATCTCTTACATTACAAAGTGACTGTCGAACTTGATACCATTAGTTTCGTTATTGAATCTACTTTCCGGATATATAGATTTCTTTGTGTATAGGTAAGATCTGATATTTGTAATTGTTTGTTTTCTTAATAGATGTCGAGTTTGGTTTCATCTCTTTCAAAATGCGGTGAAATGAAAAATCCATAACTTTAAAAATACACCACGAAAAAAATTGAGAAAACTATGGTGCAGTTAATTGGCGTGTCTACTTCAAAAGAGTATTCATAGAATTTTTAGATTTATATTCAATTGAGAGAAAAGTTTTGCGAAAAAAAATATGTTGAAAATCGACAAGATTTTCCCATTGATCGAATTCAAATAAATATAATAATTAGTATATAGATCCATTTGTTACAAACTTATAGTCATGCAGTAGTATATTATGTGTAGATTGTCGTAGCATATTTTCTTTTTGCAAAAACTAAGTTTAACAATGATTTTACATGTGCGACAAAACATGGCTATTTTGTAGTCCTTTCATTTTATAAGAAAACGCTGTCAAACATTTGCCGAATCCATATATCAAATCTCAATATAAAAAATTGAAAAAATATGGATAGCAAGTTAACATAATTCTCTAAAAGTTTGTTTTTTAGTGAAAAGTGAAATTCCAAACAAAAATATTACTTTTATTCGCCCAAAGATGGAAAACATGAAAAATTCAGAACTATTTTCTAACGGGACCTCCTAAAATAGACACCCATATTCATGGATTCTGTAACGCCCCATATTTTACTACATGCATTTATCAATTAAGACACACTATACTTTCTCATTATCTATTGAACTCAACTCGACTGAGTAAACTATATTACGACACGACGGACCTCATTATATAATGTTACCTTGTTTTATGATTTCACAATGATTATGATGTTATTATGTCATGCGGTTACGATGTCATGATTATCGTGTGATTTCTTTATCTTACGATTACAGTATATGTTTATATGTTTTCATTAATGAGATGTGAAATATAGGAATCGGTATATGGATACCATCTTCTTGTATGAAGTATTGAAGTATTATATGTCATATGCATTTATGATGAACTAAAAGGGTTACATGAAACAAAGTGATTTTGATAACATGGATCAATTGGCGATCAATAGGAAATGCTTTCTATAAATTTGTATTTTGCAAAATACTAACGTACAGGACACGAGGGCTATGGGATAGCCACTTACTTGATCTGATATATTGGAAAAAGAACATGTTCGTACAGTAAACCTAAGTCAGCCAAAAATGATGATACGACAACACAAACTGATAATCCTGATAGCAGCAAGGTACGAGTCGATAAGGGCGTAGGCCCAGTATGTTGAGAGGGATGGATGTGTTTCCCACCCTATGTTCCTATGATACCCAAGGTCGTGGGAGGGCCGTGCTGAGACACGCTCCCCATGTAGTTGTGATGACGATGGTCGGATGCCTGCTAGGGGAGGATAGGTCCGCTGTTTAGCCGACACTATCGCTCTCAAGTTCTATGTGGTCAGATCGGAGAGTCCGACATCCACTTTTGTACTAGCAGAGGAAGGATAGGGAGGATGTTGGACGTAGGTTATGACGGGAGGATGAGTTAGTTAGTATTGTTGAGGGTCGGGTATTCCTTGATTCTGAGTTAGTAGTAGTAGGTACCCTTCCTTGTACATGATTGATTAAACTAATGTAAAGATAAAGATAATGATGTGAAATCGTAAAGAATTAACTGTTAAATAACTGAGGATGTTAAAGTAATTGTACTATATATATATTATGCTTGTTCTTCTACATGAGGGTAAATACTACTATTAATTAGCAAATATGCATAGGCGAGATGGGGTTTGTCTATAGTACATTTATGTTCTGTGCATACGCTGGCCATGCATGCACACCTTGCACATGTACACTAGTATCGATATTACAAACAATTAACCTATTGAATAAATGTATAAGTTGTCATAAGTAATTATGATAGTCATGCATTGATCGAACTCAGATAATGAATATAAAGCTATTTAAGGTGTGTAAACAAATCAATTAAGCTATGTATTACTTGTTGGTAAACATTGTGATAAACAAATGAGTTCAAAGACACTTTTTATTAAATTCACCATTTACTGATATTTTTTGGTGATTTAATTAATATTATTACTTAATTAATGTTATTTTAATAATATTACTATCTATGTCACAACGATTTCAAAATAGGTAACATTTAAATATTGATTAATAAATGATTAAAGTGTGGTTATTTCCATTTCCAAGCTAGACGTAATAGGGTCAACAATTTATATAATATTTTATTAATGACATTAATAACATTTAATACAAAAGGAAAGGAGTTAATGGTTGAGGGGCTCGAGAGGGGAGTTTGGGGGCGGTGGAGTAAGCCCAAGGCCTTCTTGAGTAGGAAAAGATGTATAAGAGGGTATGAAGTAAAAAGTCTGAGGGGGGGGGGGGTTTGTTTTGGAGGAGAGGAACACTTAGTATTTTGTGAAAAAGGAGGAATGCCGAGGAGGGGGTTAACTCAAAGCTTTGAGGAGGTGGGAAACTCAAAGAAAGTCTGAGGAGGGGGTTAACTCAGCGAATTATTACCATGGAGTTATGGAAAGAAACGAAAGGAATTATGCTCTCAGGATTATCAGTTTTTGAGCTCGGGGGCTTGGAGATCCTTGAATTTCCAAGGGCCAGCAAGATAATAGCTGGTCGGTAGGGTGGACACATCGTTTTGGCTGGCTAAGAAAGTATAACATCACCTACTACAACCTACGGTCGATTAGCATCAGCATCAGGTAATTTCCTTGTTATTCCTTTTACTTGATTATTATGCTGAGACTTACTCTGAACCCTCCATATACTTTGCTCTTTACTGATTCATTACGATGAAACAAAATCTTATGCTAAAAACATTTTTTGCAAGAAATAATGATATGTTAGTTTATTTTTTTATATATATACAGAAATTTTAAGTACAGAACAATAAACTAAATCTCATTTCGCAGAAATGGAAGATTAGATTGGAAAATTTACTTCCTTACACCTGAGTAAAGTTTAATACGTAGAAAATTGACTCTGAAATGCTACCCAATGCTCTGCTGAAAAACCAGGACATTACATTTGGTATCAGAGCCTAGTTTGAACTCTTGAACCTAATGGCCTACCGAAAATAGAAACTAAGCATCTCTAAGCAAAATATCTGTAAATCTAGGTAGAACTCTCTGCAGAAATCTGAAATCAATGTTCACGGTTTTCCAAACCGTCTTCCCTAATTTATGTAACAATAGTTTATCTACACAAACATAAAAATCAGAAATAGTCAGTTTTATATATATATATATATATATATAGCCGTAGAGAAATAATTCTGTAAACTTTATAAGAAAACCAGAAGACATTGCATATTTGGCATAAGAAAACAAACATAAAATTTCATATTTAAGGAGGCCACTACAATCATTATTTTAAATTAAAATCAGAGAATTATGTTTAAAAAAGAGAGAGAAATTTTGTTAATTAATTTAACTTAATGCCTTTTAATTCAATTTAATTTAATTAATTTAATGTAATGTCTTTTAATTAATTAATTAAATTAAATTTGATTTACTTTGTTTTATTATTATTATTTAATTTAATTTAATTTAATTGTGGTTTAGAATTAAAAGTTAATAGTAAAAAAAAAAAAAATTATAATAAAATTTGCAAATCATCCAAATTTAAGACTCAGAATTAGGGTTGGCACCATGATAGTCGGCCACTTAGCAGACAAAATGTACTAATATCTCCGTTATTATTATTTGTTAAGGATAATTTCAATTCCTTTCCTCCATAGCTTTCATAAATATACAATATAAGACCAAACTATTGAATACAATGACCAATAACTAAGAAGATTTACAAGCATGGCAAATGCATGAAACGATTTCTCTTGCTGCAAGTTCATCCGTGAACTCAAACTTCCAACCATCAAAGAAAAGCAAGCCATTACACCCAATAGCACAGCAATCCTCTGTCCCCGAGCACGATTTCCATGCTGCTCTCCATTGCTGCTGCTCTCTTGTCTGAAACGAATTTCACACAAAATGTTGCTTCCTTTGAAGCCCTAGCACTCAAAGCCGAAAGTTTACCAAGCGCCTGGAGCCAACGAAAGGAGCCCAACACCACATCAATTGTCCTCCAAGCACTTTTCTTCTTTCCTTTGTGCCCAGCCCGAACTCAACGACTAGAGCCAAGAGCAAATTGGCCCACACCCTCAAAACGTCAATGCCCACCATCGAATCCCAAGCACTGAGTTCACATAAGAGAATGGGAGTAATAAAGAGGAGAGGCCCGTAGGTTTGACCTCAGGATCTTTCACTGTCTCACACCACTCTCTAAATACGGACCCTACCGACCATAACAGGCCATCCATAAGAGCATCAATGCTCTTAATCGACCCTTTCTCACCATCCTTTTGAGATTTCATGTGGCGCATCATGAATTTGACCTCACTCACTTTATCCAGCCCTCCTCCAAGGGACCCGAAATTCGAGGGGTTGTCCATTCTACTGTATTGAAGGCCGTAGTAGAGGATTTGATTCCTTATTCACAGAAGGAAAAGCACTTAACGCAATAACAGAACCACAGCGGAATTAACCCGAAACAAAGACCACCGGGATCGCCTCACAGCCCATTTTGTTATCTATCATGCCTGTGCAGAGGTGATGGTGATGAAGATGATGAAGATGATGATGATGATGAAGACGACGACGACGATGATGATGATGATGACGATGATGATGACGATGATGATGATGAAGATGCTGATGATCATGATCATGATCATGATCATGATGAAAATGATGATGATGACGACGACGACGATGATGATGATGATGATGATGATGATGATGATGATAAAGATGATGAAGATAATGGTGATGACGACCACACCGATGATGATGAAGATGATGATGTTGATGAAGCAGTTGATGATGATGAATATGGAGATTAGGATGATGATGATGATGATGATGATGGTGATGAGGATGATGAAGATGATGATAAAGATGAAGATGATGGTGATGAAGATGATGATGATGATGATGAAGATGATGAATATGATGATGATGATGATGAAGACGACGATGACGATCATCATCATCATCATCATCATCATCATCATCCTCATCATCCTCATCATCCTCATCTTCTTCATCATCATCATCATCCTCATCATCATAATCATCATCATCATCATCATCATCTTCATCATCATCATCATCATCCTCATCATCATCATCGTCCTCATATTCATCATCATCATCATCATCATCATGATCACCATCATCATCATCATCACCATATTCATCTTTATCATCATCATGATCATCATTGTCATCGTCATCACCCTACCTCTAACCACACCTCCCATCTCTCTTTCTCACTCCCTACAACTAACACCCTCTCCTCTCTCTCTCTCTCTCTCTCCCTCCTCTCCTCCCCCTAACCATTACTAACCCCCTCTCTCAATCTCTCTCTCTCTCTCTCCCCCTTGCTAACCCCCCTCCTATACCCTTACGCCTAACTAACCCCCCCTGTCTCACTCTTTATTCCCTGCTTCTACACCTCTCTCTCTCTCTCTCTCTCTCTCTCTCTAAACCCCCTCTCCCTCTCCCTCACCTCTCCCCCATCCCTAACCATCCTACTCTTTATATCTCTCTCCTACTCCCCCTAGCCCTAAACCCCCTACTATCTATCTCTCTTCCCTCCTCTCCCTAGCCCTTACTAACCCAAGATCTCTCAGTCTCTCTCTCTTCCCTACACCTCCACCTCCCTACGCTTCTCAGTAAATACTTGAGCATTGGTTTGGGCACAGTATAAAATGCCAATTTTAGGGCAACCTCCGCTATAAGGTCTTTCCCTTGTAGTGAGAGAGAGAGAGAAATATTAATGAGAGAGGGAGAGAGGGACATAGGGGGGAGAAGAGCGGAGGGGGGTTACCTAGAGAGAGAGAGAGAGAGAGAGAGTGAGAGAGAGAGAGAGAGAGAAAGATTATAGAGAGAGAGTGAGAGGATGAGGTTTAGTGGGAGAGGGGAGCATGGTTAAGGACATAGTGAGAGAGGGGGGAGGGGAAACAGGGGGCTTAGGAAGATATGGGAGGAGTGAGAGGGAGAGGACGATGGTTATGGTTAGGGAGATGGATATAGGATGGAGAGAAAGAAGGAGAGGAAGTTTAGGTAAAGAGGAGGGATATGGAGAAGAGGAGGAAGTTTAAGTAGAGAGCGAGATAGAGGAGGATTAATGGGGGAGAGAGTGAGAGCAAGAGAAAGAGAGAGAGAGAGAGACAGGTTGAAATGGGGTGGACGGGAGGAGGGTTAGGGAGGGAGAGGGAGAGAGGGGATGAGGGTTAGGGAGGGACACAAACATACAAAGGAGAGGAGGTGGATTAAAGTTAGGGAGAGTGGTGGTGGGGGGGGATTGAGATAGATGAAGATGAAATCAAAACTACATTTCGGATTAGTAAGCAAATGTGCATATGTGTTATTAGTGCATGCATGATTTTAGTGCGTACGCGTGTATTTAAAACAATGTGTACGCGCCATTTAAATTTCTAAATTTTGATGGGCAATTCCTTTCCCACCATCGTGGTGGATGACTTGGCCCCTTTGGTTTTAGGTTCGGGTTTCCAAAGCAAGTGGCTTGGACTGTGTTATAACAAAATAAATCTTATTCTATAATGTCTTCTATTTTGAGCATGATTCCGCGTATGCTACACTTGTCCACTACTAATGAAATAGCACACACTTGTAGAACTATGTGTGCAAATTCTGAATATGTAATTTTTTATTAAATCTATCATTTTTTTCTATTTTTTATTTAATTTTAATTGGAATAACGTCAATCTTACACAAAAATTAGGTTATTTCTTCCGGTTATACCTTTAGATTGGCTCACTTATTTTGAAAATGGAAAAGAACCCGCACAAGTACACACAAATACCTACATCCTAAAAAAAAACAAAGTTCATTGATTATGTTAAGCCCATGATGTTAGGGCCCAACGCTCGACCTAGTCATTTTAGGTCTTTGTTGACTTCCTTAATTAAAAAAAAAAAATTAACATAAATAAATATGGAAAAATAGCATTGCACTAACTCCCTTGGGCGCCATCTTGGAGGCTATGAATATCCTCATAATTCTTCAAGTATGCATCATGTAACAATTCATTAAACTCAACCAAATTGTTTTTATCAGAAAGCAAAGACATGAAATTACCTTTGATGTTGCACATTGCTCTTTGACTCTTCTCCATGTCTTCAAGGAATGATGGATACTTCAATGAAGGAAACTTCCAACAAGAATTTGACACTAATGCTTGAGTGTCATGGAGAATGCTAATGGTCTCTTGGATCTTCTTTTCATTCATCTTTAATGACCTTTCAAGAAAATGAGGCTGTTGTAGAGGGACCTCCTCTTCTTCTTCCTTCTTACTTGGACCAACTTCATGAAGCTGAAGTAGTGATGGGGAAGTTGATTTTGTTTCTTCTTCAAGTGCTACAAGGTCTTCATTCTCATGCTTAATGGAACTTTGGATTGCAACAACACTTTGAAATTTATCTCTATGTCACCAATATAGAGGTGTGAGCACCCATCAGTAGGTACTCCTTCATAGTTCAAGCATCCATCAGTAGATTCTCCTTGATTCATGTCCAAGGTAGAATGTGTCTGGGAATGATCTTCAATATTTTCAATAGAATCTTCTTCAAGTTCATGGGATGTATCTTCATATTTCTCCTTCAAGCAATCTGATACACTTTGCCCTTTGGTTTCCTTAAGATAAATACATTTGGAATCTCTTTTTGAAGAAAACCCAAAAACTCTCATCAAGTGGAAAATATATGCATTCCCTAAAGGTTCAGATATTTCACTACTCTTTTCACCCACACATATATGATTTTATCTCCAAGGTCTTTTGCAAGAATGGCATAAACCTTTCTTCACTAAATCCACATCTTTTGAAGTATTAATATTTGCTTTGGAATCAATAAATTTGGGTGTAGTAGGCCTTGGTGTTCTCTGAAATTCATTTTCTCTATTATGGGGTCTTGTGCTTGAGAAAATATGCTCACCCATTGGCTTCTTTTCCTCATAATGAGAACTACTACTGCGTCCTATTACTCCTTTGCTCCCAAGTTCGCTAGCCAACAATTAGAATTCTTTCATCATCTGCTTGGTCATGTCTTCAAAGAGTGGTTTCATGAGTTTCCTAAGCTTCTCACCATCATTTGAGGTTCCCTTTTCATCCCTAATCATAGTTTCCTCAAACAATTTGCTCTTCTTTTCCTACTTTTTCCTCTTCAACAAAAACACTTTTGGTTTCAATATCTAATGGTGGTCCCTGGCTTCTTGTCCTCATGAATATCAGACCACATCAGGTGCTAATTTCATGCTCTGATACCACTGTAATGGCCCTTTTTTGAAATTTATTAAAATGGTGAAAATTTCAACTTTTTCCACTAGTTCGACTTTTGACTAGTACTGGTCTCTTGGTCTCCAAATGACTCCAAATGCTCCTAAATTGTTACAAAAGGTGTATGGATGATATTAGCACATAATTATAAGGTTCATGGATTTTTTAGAGTCTTAAAAATTCTTCTTCAACCCTCCTTTGGATTCTGGACAATGTAGGGAATTTGACTAACAATTTCTCTTTGACTAATATTGGTCTCTTGGTCTCCAAATGACTCCAAATGCTCCCAAATTGTTACAGAAGGTGCATGGATGGTATTAGGAAATTATTATTAGGTTCATGGATTATTTAGATTCTTCAAAAGTATTCTTCAACTTTGTATTCTGTCCAATGTAGGGAATTTGACTAGCAATTAGGGGTTCAATTCCCCATGGGGTAGATGCTGGAAATGGTTCTCCAAATACTATTGGACCCTCTCGAATTTCTAAACAGGGGGATGAGATATCTAAGGGACATATATATAGTCTCAGATGAATCACCATTCAGTTTATTAAGTCTACTACAACCCTATTAAATCAGATACAAAAAGACTAGTTTCGACCTTGGGGGAAATGATAGTAAATCTTCACAAATGGTTATGAAACTTAAGAATATTGTTCCAAACGCTTGTATAATGAATATGAAACTTCTTAAAAATATTAATGGAACTCCATACAACATTAATACACCATACATTGACTGAACCATTTGAATTTGATACCACTTCAAGTGCAAATGACAAGGTATTGGGGAAATGACACCATTTGTTCATAGTTTAACATTTTTACATAAAATATCTTTGAGCTTCGACCTGAAAGTATTCTGAGTAGTAAAAAAATATTATATATATCATATTAAAAATATATGGGGCTTCAATATCTATCCCAAAGAGTTCATCACCTCAGCAAGTGCACCTCTCCTCAAGGAGCAAGAATATGCCCATAAATAGAAGAATGGTTGTAGAAGCAAGCTGAAAGAGATGTGACCATCAGCTACCCTATAGCTTAAACCTATAACAATAGACTCCATTAAATCTACAAATGAAAGGTCTGAATGGAATTTCCAATTACGAACTAGAATAGGAATCTTTCACCCTCGAAATTGGTGCTAAGGGAAGTAGACTAGCACTCCACTAACTCTCCCCTCAAATGCAAATGCAAATTCAGAAAATGATCAAAATCCACCATCCTCCTTTGTTATTTTCTTTTATAAACTTATAATCTCCTCGATGGGTTGAATTCCTTCCAAGAGCTTCATGCCAACTCAATTTGGGAAGAGATTCCCAAGTATGCCACTTGTCCTTCCAGTTCTAGCCCCCTCCTTCTCCAAATTCGAATTGGTGTCTCTTTGGCTGCCCTAAATGTCTTGAGTGCCCTCTTGAAGGCTATTTTTATCCCTGACATGTCATATATGTTAGATGTCAGCAATCAAGTCTGATTTGTGTCATAGGTGTCATAGCATCTTCATCATTGTTGTCATAGAGCTAGCGAATCTAGTCCAAGTGTTCCACTAGTTCCAAAATGCCTCTTCCTCTTCCATGGGAGTTACTCTTTCACTCCAATTCGACCTTAATTCAGTCATGCCAAGTATATTTACCTTCCAACTCATCCCAAGAACATTAGGATTCTTATGGATTTGAAATGACAAGAGGAGGATGCCATGTGGCATAGAAAATCTAGCTTGTGTAGGTTCCACATCCTCCATGTGTCTTCATGATCAATTGCCACTTTTATTTTCCCTTGTATTTATTTATTTAGCTCATTTATTAAATATTTATGCCATGCTAATGTCCAAACATCATTTATTATCCCCCTTATTTCAAATCCCAAAGCTTCCACCCCCAACCTAGGGAACTAGTAATTTTCCTCCATCACAGTTCATTTGGATGGGCATATTACAAACTTGAATTGGGAATTTCTCTTAATCTTACCCACCTTGTCCATTTGGATCTAATTTCACATTATTACTAACTTGGACATCAATCTTAGCAATTATTTGACTCTTAGCATCAATTTGACAAACTGTCATGAGTATGGCCAACGAGCTTAGGCCATTGTGACCCAATGCAAAATTTTGGGACATGAAAAATCCTCCCTTCCCAATATTGCTTGTCCTCAAGCAATTTAAACACATGTATGTGGAAGAACCTGCTTTCTTTCCAAAATTTTGCTTCCCAAAACTTCTCTTCTAAAACCTTGAGTAGAGCCACTCATGTACTACAATTGTGTGTTTCCAAAAGCAAGGAGATATGGGTTTACTTTTTCATTTTGATATCCCATGTAACATCACCACTAAACACAAAAATGTTAATTAAATCCATCAAAACCATGTTTGCACAATTACTCTTTACCTCTTTTATATTTTGGAAACCCCCTTCTGATACCACTGCATAATTCTTGAAGTTTCCACTGTGTTGCCCAACTTTCAATCTTCGAGATTCCATGAAGATTTTAGAGAGGAACCACCATTCTTGTTGCTGCACTACTCTGATTAAAATCACTTTATTAAGTGGGGACTCAATCTCGCTTACTACTTTTAAATCAATGGGACTAAAAATTATCCTAGGGTCCCATTGCTTGTATTGCACTCCAACAATTAAGATTGCTCTCCAACCCATACCATCAGGAAAGAGAGTTCCTCGATCCCATTTTCTTGTATGCATAATTCCAAACTTCATGAGTACAAAAGATATATCATCAAAGTACATAACAACATAATAGAAATGTACATCAAGGAGGTGCCTCATCAAAGAATCATGAAAGTGCTTATACATCCAAGTGAGTAGACCACCATTTTCCAAGTGCATACAAGCTTCAAGTGACCAATCAAATATGCTCCCATGACATAGGTGAGGATCCCATGTCCTATAATGCTTCTCCAAAAGGATGTAAGATGCATCAAAATAATCAGCCATGTGTTCTTTCATCCAAAAAGCGAATGAAGAACCTCCACTAAAATCTGAACCAAATAGGGAGCAAGGAAAACACTAAGCCTTCAAGGGCCTCACATAAGTAGAATTTGTGCATCCACGAACATGTTTATCATCAAGAAATAACAAAGGATGTTGCTGCCAAAAAGAATTTGCTCCAATCATATAACTATTCATCCAATAGTGGATGAAGTTCCTCCAATATCAATTGAACTAAGCAAGGAGCAAGGAAAATCATGATTCTTCAAGTGACTCAAGCTAACATCATAAGTGCATCCATGTAGATGTGTCTCATCATAAGGTAACAAGGGATGCTGCTGCAAGTGGAAATGAGAAACGGCTCTAATAATGTCATCATATAAAGGAGATATAGGAGTTTCATGCTCCTCATGTGGCACCATAAAAAATAAACCTTTCATCCATACTTCATTAGAATGAATACTGCAAAATATGGAAGTGTAGGATGTAGGAGAATGAAACAAATCACCCAAATGATCAGAAAGTGCAGAAGTGTCCTCATGTGAATGCTCCATAATGGTAGGATCGTGCACCTCCCTCAAAAGTGCAAAAATTTCCTCATCATAAGTTGGTTCCAAGGTAGTGGAATCATACATTTCTTAAAAAATTGTGTCACCATTTCCAAGAGGAAACTCAAGTTCCTCTTCCACCACATCAAGTGCTTGAATCTCATCAATATCATATTCAAACACATCAAGCAGATGCAATTTTCCATGTTTCTCATGATCTACCATGTCACGAGAATCCTCCATGCAATCTACCCTCTGAAAATTTGAAACATAGGAGGAAGAACAAGTATATTGCAACCTTTCAAGAAGTTGCTCATTTTAAATTTTGAGTTTATGAATATCCTCGTAATTCTTCAAGTATAAATCATGTAACAATTCACTAAACTCAACCAAATTGTTTTTATCAAAAATCAAAGACATGAAATTACCTTTGATGTTGCACATTCCTCTTTGGCTCTTCTCCATGTCTTCAAGGAAGGATCGACCCTTGAATGAAGAAACCTTCCAACAAGAATTTGACACTAATGCTTGAGTGTCATGGACCATGCTAATGGTCTCCTGGATCTTCTTTTCATTCATCTTTAATGATCCTTCAAGAAAAAGAGGCTCTTGTAGAGGGACCTCCTCTTCTTATTCCTTATTACTTGGACCAACTTCATGAAGCTGAAGTGGTGATGGGAAGTTGATCTTGTTTCTTCTTGAACTGCTACAAGGTCTTCATTCTCATGCTTAATGGAACTTTGGCTTGCAGCAACAATTTCAAAATTTATCTCTATGTCACCAACATAGAGGTGTGAGCACTTATCAGTAGATGCTCCTTGATTCATGTCCAAGGTAGAATGTGTCTCGAAATGATCTTCAATATTTTCAATAGAATCTTATTCAAGTTCATGGGATGTATCTTCATATTTCTTCTTCAAGCAATCTGATGCACTTTTCCCTTTGGTTTCCTTAAGATCAATAGATTTGGAATCTATTTTTGAAGAAAACCCAAAAACTCTCATCAAGTGGGAAATATATGCATTCCCTGAAGGTTTAGATATTTCACTACTCTTTTCACCCACACGTATATGATTTTCTCTCCAGGGTCTTTTACAAGAATGGTATAAACCTTTCTTCACTAACTCCACATATTTTGGAGTATTAATATTTGCTTTGGAATCAATAAATTTAGGTGTAGTAGGCCTTGGTGTTCTATGAAATTCATTTTCTCTATTATGGGGTCCTGTGCTTGAGAAAATATTCTCACCCATTGGCTTCTTTTCCTCATAATGAAAACTGTTGCTGCCTCCTATTACTCCTTTGATCCCAAGTTGGCTAGCCAAAAATTTGAATTCTTTTATCATCTGCTCGGTACTGTCTTCAAAGAGTGGTTTCATTTGTTTCCTAAGCTCCTCACCATCATCTGAGGTTCCCTTTTCATCCCTAGTCATGGTTTCCTCAAACAATTTGCTCTTCTTTTCCTCCTTTTTCCTCTTCAACAAAAGCACTTTTGGTTTCAATATCTAATGGTGGCCCCTGAATTTTTGTCCTCATGAATATCATGCCACATCAGGTGCCAAGTTCATGATCTGATACCACTGTAATGGCCCTTTTTTGAAATTTATTAAAATGGTGAAATTTTCAACTTTTTCCACTAGTTCGACCTTTGACTAGTACTGGTCTCTTGGTCTCCAAATGACTCCAAATGCTCCCAAATTGTTACAGAAGGTGTATGGATGATATTAGGACACAATTATGAGGTATATGGATGATTTAGAGTATTCAAAAGGCTTCTGCAACTCTCCTTTGAATTCTGGCCAATGTAGGGAATTTGACTAGCAATTTCTCTTTGACTAGTATTGGTCTCTTGGTCTCCAAATGACTCCAAATGCTCCCAAATTTTTACAAAAGGTGTATGGATGGTATTATTACATTATTATTAGGTTCATGGATGATTTAGTGTCTTCAAAAGGATTCTACAGATCTCCTTTCGATTCTGGTCAATGTAGGGAATTTGACCAGCAATTAGGGGTTCAATTCTCCATGGGGTAGATGCTGGAAATGGCTCTCCAAATGCTATTGGACCCTCTTGAATTTCTGAAAATAGGTAGGGGATATCTACGGGACATAAATATAGTCTCATATGAATCACCATTCAGTTTAGTAAGTCTGCTACAACCCTCTTAAATCATATATAAAAATACTAGTTTCGACCTTGGGGGAAATGATAGTAAATCTTCACAAATGGTTATGAAACTTAAGAATATTGCTCCAAATTCTTGTATAATGAATATGAAACTTCTTCAACATATTAATGGAAGTCCACACAACATTAATACATCAGAAATGACACCATTTGGGAAAATGACACCATTTGTTCATAGTTTATCATTTTTACATCAAATCTCTTTGAGTTTCGACCTAAAAGTCTTGTGAGAAGGAAACATGGAGTAGATATATAAGATTAGAAAGATATGGGGCCTTAAGAGATATTCCAAATATTTCATCACCTCAACAAGTGTGCCTCTCCTCAAGGAGCAAGAATATGCCAAGAAATAGAAGAATGGTTGTAGAAGCAAGCTAAAAGAGATGTGACCATGAGTTGCCCTGTAGATTCAAATTGTAACATTAGAATCCATTAAATATCGAAATGAAAGGTCTCAATGGAATTTCCAATTACCAACTAGGATGGGAATCTTTCACCCTCTAAATTGGTGCTAAGGCAAGTAGAGTAGCACTCCACTAGCTCTCCTCTCAAATGCAAATGCAAATTCTGAAAATGATCAAAAGCCACCATCCTTATTTTTTATTATATTTTATAAACTTCTAATGTCCTCCATGGGTCGAATTCCTTCCAAGAGATTCATTCCAACTCAAGTTGGGAATAGATTCCCAAATATGCCACTTGTCCTTCCAATTCTAGCCCCTTCCTTCTCCAAATTCGAATTGGTGTCTCTTTGGCTACCCTAACTCCCTTAAGCACCCTCTTGGAGGCTATTTTTAGCCCTGACATGTCATATATGTACGATGTCAGCATTCATGTATGATTTGTGTCATAGGTGTTATAGCATCTTCATCATTGTTGTCATAGAGCTAGGGAATCTAGTCCAAGTGTCCCGCTAGTTCCAAAATGCCTCTTCCTCTTCCATGGGAGTTACTCTTCCACTCCAATTCGACCTTAATTCAGTTATGCCAAGTATATTGACCTTCCAACTCATCCCAAGAACATTGAGCTTCTTATGGATTCGAAATAACAAGAGGAGGATGCCATGTGGCATAGAAAATCTAGCTTGTGTGGGCCCCACATCCTCCATGTGTCTTCATGATCAATTGCCACTTTGATTTTCCCTTGTATTTATTTATTTAGTTCCTTTATTAAATATTTATTCCATTTTAATGTCCAAACATCATTTATTAGCCCCCTTATTTCAAATCCCAAAGCTTCCACCCCCAACCTAGGGAACTAGTAATTTTCCTCCATGACAGTTCATTTGGATGGGCATATTACAAACTTGAATTGGGAATTTCTCTTAATGTGACACACCTTGTCCATTTGGATCTAATTTCACATTATTACTAACTTGGACATCATTCTTAGAAATTATTTGATCCTTAGCATCAATTTGACAAGCTAGCATGAGTATGGCCAAGGGGCTTAGGCCATTGTGACCCAATGCAAAATTTTGGGACATGACACATTAGCTTGCACCAGCCCTATCGAAATTATATGCACATATGATGTAACCTTCCATAAGTCTAGAATCATAAGTAGGTAACTAAAAAAGATGATAAACACTTCCTAGTTTAGCATGGTAATATCAGAACATTTAAATGAAAATAAAAGAAACAAGAATATATAGAAAAGAAGAAAAAAGAAGAGAGTAGAAACATAAATTAGGTATATATATATTGTAATGCTATAACCCAAGCATGAACATAAATTGGATACATATATGTATTGTAATACTATAATCCAAATAGGTGAAATGACGACTTTCTACCCAACCATAGACCCTCGAGTAACATATTACTTGTTCAACAATCACCCCTTAACGTTAAACCATGACACTGATAAAGACCAACACCCTACTCTCGATGCTACAACAATTTGTAAGGAAACAATACGTAACTTCTCTCAAGCAATATTGAACTCTTCCCATTTCATAAATTTCCCAGCACTTTACAAATGCCCCCATAGCAACTATTTTCCTTCTCTATATACTAGATTGTGTTCCCTGCCCATCAAGTTATGGTTAATT
This sequence comes from Larix kaempferi, assembly GCA_027924585.1. Taxonomy (NCBI): domain Eukaryota; kingdom Viridiplantae; phylum Streptophyta; class Pinopsida; order Pinales; family Pinaceae; genus Larix; species Larix kaempferi. Next base: position 3,497,797 of record BSBM01000506.1, read on the forward strand.
CAAGTTCAACATGGTCATTTCTAGCTACTCCATTATTTAATTAATAAATAAAAAAATCTTTGACATATGTCCTATTAAGGACAAGTGGCAAGCTCTAATCTTACACACTTTTGAAGAAATAATATTAAAATATTTATAAACTTATCTTATTTTATTAAATTTCAAACACAAGGATGTTACATAGAGTTACGATGATAAAGAGAATTATGTTCCAAACTCAAAACACAAGCTAGAGAATAAAGGAGGTGTAGCATTCCAATGTGCAGATACCAAACTAAATGCAGGGAAGAAATGAGAATGTCACTTATGGTGCCTGACCGGTGGCTGTAATTTGGATATGTAGCAATACTTTCAACAAAATCTTGATCGTAAAAGAGAGAGTGGTGCAGTACCGGTAAACAGCTCTGCTGCATTAGGGCTGACTCCAACTACAAACATCCATACCACAAAATATCCACTGAGCATATTAAATGGAGTGAAAGTCGATTTAGATCAAATGTGAGAAGCACCAAGAAAAGAAGCTTAACTGGCTGGAGAAGCACCAAGAAAAGAAGCTTAACTGGCTGCACTGAAGATCTGAACGAGACAAACTAAGTCAACTCATAATTATAAATAATAAAAGTTACAAGGTGTTAATGTTTCGAAGCCTTATAAATAGATACATTAGTTTTGGAATCCTTTGTTACTGCTAATAGCTTGTTTTACAAATTAATATGTATGACTACACATCTTAAAAAAGCTTAAACCATATACCTTTAAATTAGGTAAATTTATTATTATTAAATAAATATACCTTAACTAGTAAAGGTCACCTTGTTACTAACCCCAGTGCCATATACACCAAACAACCACCTCTACAAACATTCACCTCTATCTATAAAGTCCCATCAAGAATTACTATTCTATTTTGGCTAGTGAAAATTTTAATATTTGCATGGAGGATTCCCTAGGAAGTATCTATGTACTATTAAATTCAATTATAGGTTAATATCAAATATTAAAATTAGAATAAAATAAAGTTGCTTTACAAATTTCTTATTTATTAATAAAATGTTTTTTATTTTAATATCACAATATTTACATATTATTATAATTATTATATTCGAAGTTGGCTTTTGAAATTAACTTACATAATCACGTTATGTGAAATTACAATTTGTCTTGTCTATAATATATATATATATATATATATATATTTAGCATGGTGAAATGTATAAATTTGCATAATTTTTTTAACTTAAATGAATTCAATATAATGAAAAAATAATATAATACTATATATCAAACTATGTTGCTTAGAAATAGAACAATAAAATTTATAATAAATTGTTAAAGGTTTACGTTATAGTTTGTTATCGGAAAGTGCAATTTATCTTGTTTATAATATATTTTCAAAACATGGATTTTGGGTGCTTAATGAAAAGCAGTTCGAAAAAAGCGCTCTACTAGGGTTTATGTACCTTGTCCTCGCCGCCTGCAATTTTTGCCCTGTCTCTGTCATGGCGGCCTCTAGTGGAGGTCACTCCAAACTGTCCTTCAGCCAAGTAGATGCTCGACGCACTCAAACCTTCACACTCCTCCTCCTGATGGGGTCAAAACTGACATCAACTGATTCGAGATCGCATTATGAAAAACCAAGACCTAATACTGGAAAAGGAGGAGAGGGATTTGCAGACCCTGCCTTAGCTGCTCCGAAGCCTGCAAACCAGAATCAAGAAGAGCCAGTAAGGAATACGAAGCCGACCAAAAGCACCAACAAATGCAAACCCAAGGCGACTCAAATCCCCAGGTATGAAGTAACGTCTAATCTTGTCATCCAACATATCCAATACATGCATGACCATGCCATTATTTGCAAATTCATAGGCTTATGGCCAATGGAAACGAATCTCACCTGGTGGATCACTAATACTTGGAAACCAAAAGGGCAATGCGAGCTGAAATTGGGATCCAAAGGCTTCTTTACGATTTTTTTTGGAATATTGAAGACAAAAAACGTATATTTCAAGGAGGACCATACTTCCTGCACTTCACAGGACTATACATGCGATATTGGAAAGAGAACTTCAGTCTAGAAAAAGAGGATTTCAAAGTAGTGCCAGTCTAGCTAAGGCTTTACTCTCTGCCTCAAGAATATTGGAACTTGGAAACCCTTCCCGGCATCGGCAATACCCTAGGAACCTTTGTTCTAGCCTCAGACGCCACCTTAGCTACCTGTTACACTTCCTATGCTAGAATTTGCATTTACATGGACATCTCAACAGCCCTCCCAAAAGCAATCTGTCTTTCCTACCAGGACATTGAATGGATCCAACTGTTAGATTACGAACACATACCTTTCAGATGCAGAAAATTTCATGAGCATGGTCACCTCTTCCGTGACTGTCCGCTGAATGCAAAACCCCCCCTCCTCCCACCCAAACCAGAAAGGATGACAACGGCTTCACAAAAGCTACCAACCGTAGGAGAACAGGGAAGAAAAGCTCCTCCCCCAGCATTTCTACCAACTTGGACTGCCACAACAACTTTTTCGTTCTTTCTCAACAAATCCCTGATCTCCCGGAATCCTTTGCCCCTATTCCCAATATGTTTTCCTCCACCTTCCTGGATCCCATCTTCAAGGATGTCCTACAACCGCAGCTCCACTCTCCTTTTGTTGACTACTTCGCAAACCTGGACGACATGGAGACTAGCGAACTTGATTTAGAAGCCATTCAAGAAGCATGGGAAAAAAATGACATACACAGCATCCCTCAGAGCTAATTGGACCTCTTCAAAGAAGCCTATCAGTCCCTATCCCTACAACATAACTTTCCCCCACTATTGGATGTTGCTGCACTTCCCTTCAATCACAATCAATTGGGGGTTGGAAAAATTTTAAAGCGCAAGGAAACTTCCAAAGGCCAAAGTGCGCTCACAAAGAAAGGAAGAAAGCCCAACAAACAACTTCTTTGTGAGCTAGGAGAGCACTTAGTTGACTTGGGCATGAGTGCCAAGATCAATACCATCTTCCAGACATTGAATTAATGGAGCTGAAATTTATCAGCTAGAACATAAGGGGAATCGGCAGCGATTCCAAACGAAGAATGCTGAAAAAAAAATCCTCAAGGAAAAACCCACTCCAATAATGTTACAAGAAACTAAATCCTTGAAGCTTAAGCTCCACTCATTCATCAAGAATTGATGGAAGAATGTTGAAATTGTAGCCATCGATGCTAAAGGTGCTTCCGGACGCATGGCCATAGCTTGGGATCCCAATATCATAAGCTTGGATGGATTCTTCTCCATCCACCACTCTCTTTCTAGTTGGTTCTATGTTCTGGACACCACTCACAAAGGCATGATCACTAATGTTTATGGTCCCCAAGTTCTGGACCAGAAAATTCATTTCCTCAATTATCTCTCCTGGCTCAATGATCAGCTCCTTAACAAGCATTGGATCCTTGGAGGAGATTTTCACATCATCACATCCCTCAATGAGAAAAAAGGAGGGATTCACAGATTGGACAGAGACATCTTGGCTTTTCAAACTTTCATACAAGATCACTCTTTGGCGGATCTCAAGACCAGTAATGGAATTTATACCTGGAATAATAGGAGAGGGGGAAACACTCAGGTCTCTTGTCATTTTGATCGCTTTGTCATCTCCAATTCCCTGTTGATCAATCATCTCAACCTCTCCAGCTCCATCCTTCCCTTCGCAGGTTCAAATCATTGGTCGGTCTGTCTTCACCTCGATTGGGACTCTCCTAACTCTCGCAGACCCTTCCGTTTCGAGCAATTTTGGATCTCCCATCCTAATCTAAAAGAAAAAATAAAGAAATGGTGGTTCTCCTATCAAGGGAGAGATGGAACCCTCATGTACTACTTCCAACAAAAACTTAAATTCATCAAGAAGCAGCTCAAGCACTGGAATAAAACTGAGTTTGGCAACATTCTTGAGAAGAAATGCAAACTAGAGCATGATCTGGAAGACATCTAATCTCACGCTATCCATAAGGGATTCACTGAAAACCTCAAGCAGCAGGAGCAACACCTTCTGAGTTAGCTGGATATCAGAAATCAGCAGGAGGAAACTCTTTGGAGACAAAAATCCAGAATTCAATGGATTAAGGATGGGGAAAGAAAGACCAAATTCTTTCACAATGCCATGATCCAACACAGACAGAACAACAGAATTACCAGGATGAAAACCAGTACCGGAGATACTATCCTCAACAAAGATGCCATTGAACAAGAGCTCATTCTCTTCTACAATATTCTTCTGAATGACAACACTCCGGATAGGTCGCAGGCCTCTCAGCACATTCTGCAGCATAACCCCCATCTTATCACCGAGGAGAAAAATAACAATCTTATGAGCCCTATTTCGCTCGGGGAAGTAGAAATTGCATTCATGGAAATGAAGTCAGGTAAAGCTCCTGGAACAGATGGATTCCCTATTGATTTCTTCCAAAACTACTGGGAAATTGTGAAAGATGATGTTTGGAAAGTGGTTGAAGCCTCTTGCTCTTCCGACTCCATCCTCCCTACTTTCAATTCCACCTTTCTCACTCTCATCCCCAAAACTAGCAAGCCCGATGATCCTGCTAACTTTCGCCCCATCGCCCTTTGCAATGTCATCTACAAAATTGTCACCAAAGTCATAGCCAACCGTCTTAAACTCTGCTGCCTCTCCTCATCTCTCCGAAACAATCAGGATATGTCGAGGGCCGCCAAATAATGGATGGCATTATTACAGCTCATGAGGTTATTCACATTCTTAAAACTTCCTCCCTCCCTGGGATGCTCATCAAGCTGGACCTTTCCAAAGCCTTTGACAAGACCAACTGGAACTTCCTCAAAGACACCCTCTTAGTCTTCTGCTTCTCTCTCCCCTGGGTCTGCTGGATTATCTCCCTTGTCTCCTATGCCTTATTTTCCATTCTGGTAAATGGTACTCCCTCTTCCAGCTTCTCCCTCTTGAAAGGAATTAGACAGGGGGACCCTCTCTCCCCCTACCTTTTCATCCTTCTCACGGAGAGCCTGGGTAGAAGCATCAAATCAGTGGTAAGAAATAACCAGCTGCAAGGCATCAAAATCAATAGACAAGGTACCACTCAATCACATTTGAAATTCGTGGACGATACAGTGTTGATGGGTAAATCCACTGTCACAGAAGACAAGGCCTTCCGAGATATCTTGCACTCCTTCAGCACGGCCTTAGGTATGACTGTTAGGAATCTGAAATCTGAAATCTTCCTTTTTAGTACTCACTTGCAGATTCAAAACCGCATGATCAGATTGTTAGGATTTTCGAAAGGATCCCTCCCTTCAAGTTCCTCAGAGCCCCCCTGGTTTCCTCCACCATCAGTCAATCCTCCTGGAAAGACTTTCTTACCGCCCTCAAGCTTAAGCTTCCTTCTTAGACCTTCAGAGCCCTCAATTTTCTCAGCTGCCTCATCCTTCTTAAATCTATCTTACAGGATATTCCCTTTTACCTTTTCTCTGTTATGGCCGCTTCTAAGTTCATCCTCAAGTGTATCCAAAACCTGCAGAGAAATTTCCTTTGGGGGGCTCCACTCAGCATAGAAAATGGGCATTGGTGGCTTGGGACAAGCTTTGCACTCCTAAGATGGATGGAAGGCTTGGTCTGTGAGACCCCTCCACCCTCAACGAAGTTCTTTGCGCCAAGCTGCTCTGGAGGTGCTGCATGGAAAATTCAACTCCTTGGACGCACATCTGGATGCAAAAATATACTGACAATTTACATCACCACGAGCTCATCAGGCAGGAATCACTCCCAAAAGGGTCCCTTATTTGGGACTCAGCTTGGGCCCAAAAGAGATCTCATCCGCAAGCATAGTTTTTGGGAGGTAAGAAAGGGAAACAGATCCCCCTTCTGGGATGATGCTTGGAATCAACTACCCCCACTCAAACACCTCCCCAGCATTGAGGAAATCCAGAACCATGCACTCCAGCTCGGAAAGCATCTCGTTGAGCATTATTGGGAGCTGCATGCCATCAACGACACCTAGAGGTCCTGGACTACGCAAGAAAATTGGAATGCAAATTTCAACAATGAAGAGACAAAAGCTTTCTTGACCACTCTCAACTCCAGGAAAATTCTCTACTCCAATGACCCTAACAAACCCAGATGGGGGCATCAGCAAAATGGTTTTTTCATGGTTAAGGAAGCTTATCAGCTCACCCACACTCCTCCCCCTCCCTTAGATGCCATCTAGACAAAGATTTGGGACTCTCACCTATGGCCAAAATTCAAAACCTTTCTTTGGCTTGTTGCAAGGAAAAAAATTCTCACCTGAGACCAGCTGACCAGAAAAGGTTTTGAAGGATCTTCTGTATGTGTCTCATGTAACCAACACGAAGAGAACCAGGATCACCTTCTCAACTCTTGCGTGTATTCCTCCGCCATCTGGGATTAGGGGGATTCCATTTTTCGTCATTCTGACCATAACAAGGACGATATCAGAGCTACTATCCGGAACTGGACCGCTGCACCTTTTTCCAATTTCATTCTAAATCGCACTTGGCTGCTCTTCCCTGGCTTCGTCCTTTGGAATCTCTGGAAATAGAGGAATAGAAGAATCTTTCTTAATAACTCTCTCCCTGAGAATTGCCTCATCCCTCGCATTCACTCCAATCTTCAGGAAATGGTGAGGATAGCCGCTTGGTCTTCCGCAGACCTCATCTTTCACCCTCGAAAAAGCCTCATCTTTGTGGACTAGAACTTCATTCTCGATCGGGAGCACCCTTCACCTCCCACCCCTTCCCCCTCCATACACATCCCCTCCACCTAGTTCCCGCCGCTGCATCCGCCCTTAAAGCTTAACTTTGATGGGGCCTCTAAAGTCAACGCAGGTCCAACTGGAATTGGTGGAGTCTTCAGAGACACCACAGGAAATCTCGTTCACATCTTCTCGGAAATCATTGGATTTAATACCCAACAACGTGGCAGAGCTCCTTGCTCTCTTAGCTAGCCTAAAACTCGCTCGCAGGGAAGGATGGCCTACCATTACCATTGAAGCTGATTCTCAGATCATTATCAACACTACTCTCAAACTTCACTGCGACACTTCCCTCGCTAAGCTTTCCAAACATTGGAGACTTGAATGGCTCAAAGAAAAACTGCATGATATTATAAATCACTTCCAAGTTTTCAGCACGAGTCATGTCCACTGCACGGCCAACAAGCTTGTTGACCATCTTTCCAATAATGGAGCTGACGCCTCCAAGAACAAAATTGATTCCTCCTGGCTCACCTTCAGGGAGCAACCACTCAGGAACCAACTCACAAACATTGCTTGTCAAGATCTGTCCCCCCCACAGCAGGTGCAGAACGAGTCACTTGGAACCATCATTGGACTGCCGGACGCGTACCATGCCAATAACAGCACCCATCTACCGGATTACATTTCCCATCCCGTGTCTGATTGCACTATGCGCCACGCGCCCGCCTTCAGCTCTAGCCACCTGCCTGCTAGCATGCATCACCATCCGTCTGCCCATGTGCCCACCCATGTGCCCCATGCAGAACGTTAATTACCTCAACGGTCTTCCTGTTTGGAGCTCGACATCCCGTCAATGGTTTAACTACTCCTACGTTTGGATTGTCAAATTTGTTGTTCGATCCACCGTTCCTATCGTAATTTGGGATATGGCTCTAATTACACCCACGATTTGGGATGAATTGCTCTGTCCTTTCGCTCTCATGAGCTTTACAGGCACTTAAATTAATATTACAGGGATCCACCTTCTCTTCGTTCAACATTTTCCCAGGTTTGATGACGCTCGGTTGAAGGCTCTGCTTAGAAAAGGCTCCACTTCTGCTATTCGCATGAGAGCGATTCTCTTCGGCCCTTGTTTCTTCTCTAGTTACCGTGGCTCTAGCCATTTCGGCTCTGGTGCTTCGGCTTGCTAGTCCTTTGGTTACTGGTTCTCCGCTTCCCTTGTCCTCTAACTCTTGACTTTTTGGGTTTTCAGCAGCTGGTTCTCCTGTCCTCACGACACTAGCTGGCTCAGGGTCCTTGTTCTACATATTTTGCAGTATTTCAACTCTACCATTCTTGTCGTCATGGCGCCTCCTAAGAGAGTACGCACTCGTCAGGACACCCAGCAGGAGTGTGCTCAGCATCCTAGTGGCTCGTCCTCCACTCCGTCAGTTTGTCTCACGAGAGGCGTGGTCGAAAAGGCCCGTAAGTTCAACTTTGAGATCCCAATTCAAGCGCAGGAAGAGATTCAAGATGCTGAAGAGGACGCCAGAGTCTCTCGCGGCTGTCTGACTAATGACAAAATCCGCGAAGAGTTCGAGGCCCTCGTCCCCGATCCTGGGAACACTAGGGGGTGGGCTACCCTGTATCAGAAGACTCTGGACTTACACTACTCTTACAAGCTAGTTTTGGGCAAGGCTCTCACCGACTGCAACGAGGCTCAGGCGGAAATCCTTATGCAGCAGGGTGAATTACACGAAATGCTTAAGTAAGTTCTTTACAACCAATAGCAGTTTGCGGGCTCTTTGGAATTACCTTAGCCAAGGAGCCGACTACCCAGCCAGAGCAGACAGAAATCAACAGTAAGTAAGCAATGCTTGCTTGTTTAAGGTTTTTTGGTTTCGGCCATTTTTCATGCTTATCCGTAGCTCTACTATTATTAATGTTGTCTGTAATTACTAGTTTCCTAGATAGGATGACTGTTTTAAAGATACTTTTACAAACTTATTTTAGGTATGTTTTCTCTATTATGAGAGGACCCGACACTCTGTATATTTTGACAATGATAATATAAGGACCTGCATCTAGCTTATAAAAAAAAATATGTTTAAAACATTGTGAAATTTATAAATTTAAATAAAAATTTGGGATCAAATAACAGTAAATGAATTTTAACATAATGAAAAAGATAATATTAAATTGTATATTAAATTAAATTAAATAATGTATACAGCAACAAAATTATTAGAATTGATAAAAAATTGAAAAAGATTTGTATTATAATTTATTGATATGTTAATTGAATTTACTCATATATTAATAGAAAGACAAGATGTACACATTAATAGATATGATAGATAAACTAGCATATATATACTTATATTAAGATATATAGATTGACTCTTTACCATATTAAATGTTACAGGGTAAAACAACTAAAGAGCATCTTAACTTTACAAGATGTTGAAAGGGGAAGGATCCTTTCTCTGAAAGAAAATGGGAAGGATCCTAAGTTGAGAGGTGAAATTGGGTTTTTACAGTTGTACTTACCTATTTAATGTAGAATAAAGGAAAGGATAGGAGGGAATACATTATTAAATTTTGTTAAGTTTTCAACCATTCTTTCACTATATTATTAGTTTGATTAAAATATGATGATTTTATTTAAATATATAAAGAATCTTCACTTAAATGATAGGAAAAAATTGTATAAGTGAATAGAATCTCTAATTTAACATTATTATAAGCATCAATTTATTTTCAAACTTATTAATTTGAAACAAAATTGATCATTATGTTTAAATATATAAAAAAAATATAATTGAATCTCGAATTTAAAATGATCATGAATATTATTTTTTATATAAACTTAATCGCTACTATTCATCTCCGTTGAAAATAAAATATATGACAAGGTAATGAAATGTGACCTCTAAAAAACAATTCTATGATAATATACCCTGGGTACGCTGGGGACATTAGGTTTTCCAAAACACGGCGCCTGGAAGACACAAACCTAAGGAGAGTCCCAAGAAATCGACGGTCGTGGCCACGCTGAAAACTGAAGAGAAATAAGACAGGATGTAGACATGAGGGGCTAATAGTGTAAAATAAAAGTGCAGAGGCATTTTAATATGTATTCGCAACAAACTAAGTCAACTCATAATTATAAATAATAAAAGTTACAAGGTGTTAATGTTTCGAAGCCTTATAAATAGATACATTAGTTTTGGAATCCTTTGTTACTGCTAATAGCTTGTTTTACAAATTAATATGTATGACTACACATCTTAAAAAAAACTTAAACCATATGCCTTTAAATTAGGTAAATTTGTTATTATTAAATAAATATACCTTCACGTTGTTACTAACCCCACTGCCATATACACCAAACAACCACCTCTACAAACATTCACCTCTATCTATAAAAGTCCCATCAGGTATTACTATTCTATTTTGGGTAGTGAAAATTTTAATATTTGCATGGAGGATTCCGTAGGAAGTATCTATGTACTATTAAATTCAATTATAGGTTAATATCAAATATTAAAATTAGAATAGAATAAAGTTGCTTTACAAATTTCTTATTTATTAATGAAATGTTTTTTTTAATTTTAATATCACAACATTTACATTATTATAATTATTATATTTGAAGTTGGCTTTTGAAATTAACTTACATATAATCACGTGAAATTACAATTTGTCTTGTCTATAATACATATATATTTAGCATGGTGAAATGTATAAATTTGCATTTTTTTATAACTTAAATGAAGTCAATATAATGAAAAAGATAATATAATACTATATATCAAACTATGTTGCTTAGAAATAGAACAATAAAATTTATAATAAATTGTTAAAGGTTTACGTTATAGTTTGTTATTAATAAATTGTTAAAGGTTTACATTATAGTTTGTTATTGGAAAGTGCAATTTATCTTGTTTATAATATATTTTTAAAACATGGATTTTTGGTGCTTAATGAAAAACAGTCCGAAAAAAGCACTATGCTAAGGTTTATGTACCCTGTCCTCGCTGCCTGCAATTTTTGCTCTGTCTCTGTCATGGCGGCCTCCAGTGGAGGTCACTCCAAACAGTTCTTTAGCCAAGTAGATGCTCGACGCACTCAAACCTTCACACCCCTCCTCTTGATGGGGTCAAAACTACATCAACTGATTCGGGATCGCATTCTGAAAAACCAGGACCTAATACTGGAAAAGGAGGAGAGGGATCAATAGACCCTGCCTTAGCTACTTCGAAGCCTGCAAACCAGAATCAAGAAGAGCTAGCAAGGAATACGGAGCCGACCAAAAGCACCAACAAATGCAAACCCAAGGCGACTCAAATCCCCGGGTATGAAGTAACATCTAATATTGTCATCTAGCATATCCAATACATGCATGACTATGCCATTATTTGCAAATTCATAGGCTTATGGCCAACGAAAAAGAATCTCACTTGGTGGATCACTAATACTTGGAAACCAAAAGGGCAATGCGAGCTGAAATTGGGATCCAAAGGCTTCTTTACGGTTATTTTTCGGAATCTTGAAGACAAACACCGTATATTTCAAGGAGGACCGTACTTCCTGCACTCCGCAGGACTGTACATGCGATATTGGAAAGAGAACTTCAGCCCATAAAAAAAGGATTTCAAAGTAGTGCCAATCTGGCTAAGGCTTTACTCTCTGCCTCAAGAATATTGGAACCTGGAAACCCTTCCAGGTATCGGCAATACCCTAGGAACCTTTGTTCTAGCCTCAGATGCCACCTTAGCTACCCGTTACACTTCCTATGCTAGAATTTGCATTTACATGGACATCTCAGCAGCCCTCCAAGAAGCAATCTGTCTTTCCTACTAGGACATTGAATGGATCCAACGGTTAGATTACGAACACATACCTTTCAGATGCAGAAAATTTCATGAGCATGGTCACCTCTTCCGCGAATGTCCGCTGAATGCCAAACCCCCCCTCCTCCCGCCCAAACTGGAAAGGATGACGACGGCTTCACAAAAGCTACCAACTATAGGAGAACAGGGAAGAAAACCTCTACCCCCAGCGCTTCTACCAACCCGGACTACCACAACAACTTTTCTGTTCTTTCTCAACAAATCCTTGATCTCCCAAAATCCTCTGCCCCCATTCCCAATGTGCCGGCCTCCACATTCCTGGCTCCCATCTTCAAGGATGTCCTACAACCGCAGCTCCAATCTCCTTTTGTTGACTACTTCACAAACCTGGATGACATGGAAACCAGCGAACTTGATTTAGAAGCCATTCAAGAAGCATGGGAAAAAAATGACATACACAGCATCCCTTAGAGCCAATTGGACCTCTTCAAAGAGGCCTATCAGTCCCTGGCCCTATAACAGAACTTCCCCCCACTATTGGATGTTGCTGCACTTCCTTCCGATCACAATCAATTGGGGGTTGGCAAAATTTTAAAGCACAAGGAAAATTCCAAAGGCCAAAGTGCGCTCACAAAGAAAGGAAGAAAGCCCAACAGACAACTTCTTCGTGAGCTAGGAGAGCACTTAGTTGACTTGGGCATGAGTGCCAAGATCAATACCATCTTCCAGCCATTGAATTAATGGAGCTGAAATTTATCAGCTGGAACATAAAGGGAATCGGCAGCGATTCCAAACGAAGAATGCTGAAAAAAAAATCCTCAAGGAAAAACCCACTCTAATAATGTTACAAGAAACTAAATCCTTGGAGCTTAAGCTCCACTCATTCATTAAGAATTGTTGGAAGAATGCTGAAATTGTAGCCATTGATGCTAAAGGTGCTTCTGGAGGCATGGCCATAGCTTGGGATCCCAATATCATAAGCTTGGATGGATTCTTCTCCAGCCACCACTCTCTTTCTGGTTGGTTCCATGTTCTGGACACCACTCACAAAGGCATGATCATTAATGTTTATGGTCCCCAGGCTCTGGACCAGAAAATTCATTTCCTCAATTATCTCTCCTGGCTCAATGATCAGCTCCTTAACAAGCACTGGATCCTTGGAGGAGATTTTAACATCATCACATCCCTCAATGAGAAAAAAGGAGGGATTCGCAGATTGGATAGAGACATCTTGGCTTTTCAAACTTTCATACGAGATCACTCTTTGGCGGATCTTGAGACCAGTAATGGAATTTATACCTGGAATAATAGGAGAGGGGGAAACACTCAGGTCTCTTGTCATCTTGATCGTTTTGTCATCTCCAATTCCCTACTGATGAATCATCTCAACCTCTCCGGCTCCATCCTTCCCTTTGCAGGTTCAAATCAGTGGTCGGTCTGTCTTCACCTCGATTGGGACTCTCCTGACTCTCGTAGATCCTTCTGTTTCGAGCAATTTTGGATCTCCCATCCCGATCTGAAAGAAAAAATAAAGGAATGGTGGCTCTCTTATCAAGGGAGAGATGGAACCCTCATGTACTGCTTCCAACAAAAACTTAAATTCATCAAGAAGCAGCTCAAGCACTGGAATAAAACTGAGTTTGGCAACATTCTGGAGGAGAAACGCAAACTAGAGAATGATCTGGAAGACCTCCAATCTCACGCTATCCATCAGGGATTCACTGAAAACCTCAAGCAGCAGGAGCAACACCTTCTGAGTCAACTGGATATCAGAAATCAGCAGGAGGAAACTCTCTAGAGACAAAAATCCAGAATTCAATGGCTTAAAGATGGGGAAATAAATACCAAATTCTTTCAAAATGCCATGATCCAGCGCAGACAGAACAACAGAATTACCAGGCTGAAAACCAGTACCGGAGATACTATCCTCAACAAAGATGCCATTGAGCAAGAGCTCCTTCTCCTCTACAATAATCTTCTGAATGACAACACTCCAGATAGGTCGCAGGCCTCTCAGCACACTCTACAGCATATCCCCCATCTTATCACTAAGGAGCAAAATAACAATCTTATGAGCCCTATTTTGCTCGAGGAAGTAGAAATTGCAGTCATGGAAATGAAGTCAGGTAAATCTCCTGGAATAGATGGATTCCCTATTGATTTCTTCCAAAACTACTGGGAAATTGTGAAATATGATGTTTGGAAAGTGGTTGAAGCCTCTTGCTCTTCCGACTCCATCCTCCTTGCTTTCAATTCCACCTTTCTTACTCTCATCCCCAAAACTAGCAAGCTCGCTGATTCTGCTAACTTTCGCCCCATTGCCCTTTGCAATGTCATCTACAAAATTGTCACCAAAGTCATAGCCAACCACCTTAAACTCTGCTGCCTCTCCTCATCTCTCTGAAACAATCAGGATATGTCGAGGGCCTCCAAATCATGGATGATAGTATTACATCTCATGAGGTTATTCACACTCTTAAAACTTCCTCCCTCCCTGGGATGCTCATCAAGCTGGACATTTCCAAAGCCTTCAACAAGACCAACTGGAACTTCCTCAAAGACAACCTCTTAGCCTTCGGCTTCTCTCTCCCCTGGGTCTGCTGTATTATCTACCTTGTCTCCTATGCCTTCTTTTCCATTCTGGTAAATGGTACTCCCTCTTCCACCTTCTCCCTCTCGAGAGGAATCAGACAGGGGGACCCTCTCTCCCCCTACCTTTTCATCCTTCTCGTGGAGAGCTTGGGTAGAAGCATCAAATAAGCAGTCAGAAATAACCAGCTGCAAGGCATCAAAATCAACGGACAAGGTACCACTCAATCTCATCTGAAATTTGTGGACTATATAGTGTTGATGGGTAAATCCACTGTCATGGAAGCCAAGGACTTCCGAGATATACTGCACTCCTTCAGCGCAGCCTCAGGGACGACTGTTAGGAATCTGAAATCTTCCTTTTTAGTTCTCACTTGCAGATTCAAAACCGCATTATCAGATTGTTAGGATTTCTTAAAGGATCCCTCCCTCCAAGTTCCTCAGAGCCCCCCTGGTTTCCTCCACCATCAATCAATCCTCCTGGAAAGACTTGCTTACCGCCCTCGAGCTTAAGCTTTCTTCTTAGACCTTAAGAGCCCTCAATTTTCTCACCCGCCTCATCCTTCTTAAATCTGTCTTACAGGATATTCCCCTCTACCTTTTCTCTGTTATGGCCACTTCTAAGTTCATCCTCAAGTGTATCCGAAACCTGCAGAGAAATTTCCTTTGGGGGGCTCCACTCAACACAGAAAATGGGCATTGGTGGCATGGGATAAGCTTTGCACTCCTAAGATGGAGGGAGGGCTTGGTCTGCAAGACCCCTGCACCCTCAACGAAGTTCTTTGCGCCAAGCTGCTTTGGAGGTGCTGCATGGAAAATTCCACTCCTTGGACGCACATCCGGATGCAAAAATATACTGACAATTTACATCACCACGAGCTCATCAGGTATGACTTACTCTCGAAAGGGTCCCTTATTTGGGACTCAGCTTGGGTCCAAAAGAGATCTCATCTGCAAGCACAGTTTTTGGGAGGTAAGAAAGGGCAACAGATCCCTCTTCTGGGATGATGCTTGGAATCAACTACCCCCACTCAAACACCTCCCCGGCATTGAGGAAATCCAAAACCATGCATTGTAGTTCGGAAAGCATATCGTTGAGCATTATTGGGAGCCACACGCCATCAACGACACTTGGAGGTCCTGGATTGTGCAAGAAAATTTGAATGCAAATTTCAACAATGAAGAGACAAAAGCTTTCTGGACCACTCTCAACTCCAGGAAAATTCTCTACTCCAATGACCCTGAAAAACTCAGATGGGGGCATCAACAAAATGGTTTTTTCATGGTTAAGGAAGCTTATCAGCTCACCCACGCTCCTCCCCCTCCCAGAGATGCCATCTGGACAAAGATTTGGGACTCTCACCTGTGTCCGAAATTCAAAACCTTGCTTTGGCTTGTTGCAAGGAAAAAAATTCTCACCTGGGACCAACTGACCAGAAAAGGTTTTGAAGGACCTTTTGTATGTGTCTTATGTAACCAGCATGAAGAGAACGAGGATCACCTTCTCAACTCCTTTGTGTATGCCTCCGCCATCTGGGACTGGGGGGATTCCATTTTTCGTCGTTCTGATCGTAACAAGGACGATATCAGAGCTACTATTCGAAACTGAACCGCTGCGCCTTTTTCCAATTTCATTCTAAATCACACCTGGTTGCTCTTCCCTGGCTTCGTCCTTTGGAATCTCTGGAAAGAGAGGAATAGAAGAATCTTTCTTAATAACTCTCTCCCTGAGAATTGCCTCATCCCTCGCATTCACTCCAATATTCAGGAAATGGTGAGGATGGCCACTTGGTCTGCTGCAGACCTCATCTGTCAGCCTCAGGAAAGCCTCATCTTTGTGGACTGGAACTTCATTCTCGATCGGGAGCACCCTTCACCTCCCAACCCTTCCCCCTCGATACACGTCCCCTCCACCTGGTTCCCCCCGATGCATCCGCCCTTAAAGCTTAACTTCGGCGGGGCCTCTAAATTCAACCCAGGTCTAGCTGGAATTGGTGGAGTCTTCAAAGACACCATAGGAAAGCTCGTTCACATCTTCTCAGAAAGCATTGGATTTAATACCAACAACGTGGCAGAGCTCCTTGATCTCTTGGCTAGCCTAAAAATTGCTCGCAGGGAAGGATGGCCTGCCATTACCATTGAAGGTGATTCTCAGATCATTATCAACACTGCTCTCAGACTTCACTGCAGCACTTCCCTTGCTAAGCTTTCCAAACATTGGAGACTTGAATGGCTCAAAGAAAAATTGCATGATATTATAAATCACTTCCAGGTTTTCAGCATGAGTCATGTCCACTGCACGGCCAATAAGCTCGCTGACCATCTTGCTAATAATGGAGCTGACGCCTCCAAGAACAAAATTGATTCCTCCTAGCTCACCTTCAGGGAGCATCCACTCAGGAACCAACTCACGAACATCGCTTGTCAAGATCTGTCCCCCCCACAGCGGGTGCAGAACGAGTCACTTGGCACCATCATTGGACTGCCGGATGCATGCCATGCCAATAGCAGCACCCAACTGCCGGATTACATTTCACATCCCGTGTCCGATTGCACTACGCGCCATGCACCCGCCTCCAGCTCTGGCTACCTACTTTCTAGCATGCATCACCATCCGCCTGCCCATGTGCCCACCCATCCACCCCATGCAGAACGTTAATTACCTCAGCGGTGTTCCTGTCCGGAGCTCGACCTCCGATCGACGATTTAACTACTCCTGCGTGTGGATTGTCAAGTCTGTTGTCCGATCCGTCGTTCTTATCGTAATCTGGGCTATGGCTCTAATTACACCCACGATTTGGGATGAATTACTCTGTCCTTTTGCTCTCATGATCTTTACAAGCACTCAGATTAATATTACAGGGATCCACCTTCTCTTTGTTCAACATTTTCCCAGGTCTGATGACACTCGGTTGAAGGATCTACTTAGAAAAGGCTCCACTTCTGCTATTCACCTAAGAGCGATTCTCTTCGGCCCTTGTTTCTGCTCTAGTTACCGTGGCTCTAGCCATTTCGGCTCTGGTGCTTCAGCTTGTTGATCCTTTGGTTACTGGTTCTCTGCTTCCCTTGTCCTGTGGCTCTCAACTTTTTGGGTTTTCAGCAGCTGGTTCTCCTGCCCTCACGACACTAGTTGGTTCAGGGTCCCTGTTCTACAGATTTTGCAGTATTTCAACTCTACCATTCTCATCGTCATGGCACCTCCTAAGAGAGTACGCCCCCGTTAGGACACCCAGCAGGAGTGTGCTCAACATCCTAGTGGCTCCTCCTCCACTCTGTCGGTTTGTCTCATGAGAGGCATGGTCGAAAAGGCCCATATGTTCAACTCTGAGATCCCAATTCAAGCGCAGGAAGAGATTCAAGATGCCGAAGAGGACGCCAGAGTCTCTCGTGGCTATCTGACTGGTGATGAAATCGGCAAAGAGTTCGAGGCCCTCGTCCCTGATCCTAGAAACACTAGGAGGCGGGCTACCCTGTATCAGAAGACTCTGGACTAACATTGGTCTTACAAGCTGGTTTTGGGCAAGGCTCTCACCAACCGCAATGAGGCTCAGGCAGAAATCCTTATGCAGCAGGGTGAATTACATGAAATGCTGAAGCAAGTTCTTTACAACCAGCAACAGTTTGCGCACTCTTTGGAATTACCTTAGCCAAGGGCCCGACTACCCAGCCAGAGCAGACGGAACTCAACAGTAACTAAGCCATGCTTGCTTGTTTAAGGTTTTTTGGTTTCGGTCATTTTTCATGCTTATCTGTAGCTCTGCTGGTATTAATGTTGTCTGTAATTACTGGTTTCCTAGATAGGATGACTGTTTTAAAGATACGTTTCCAAACTTATTTTAGGTATGTTTTCTCTATCATGAGAGGACCCAGCAATCTGTATATTTTGACGATAATAATATAAGGACCTACATCTAGCTTATAAAAAAATATATATGTTCAAAACATTATAAAATTTATAAATTTAAGTAGAAATTTGGAATCAAGTAGCAATATGAATTTTAACATAATGAAAAAGACAATATAAAATTGTATATCAAATTAAATTAAATAATGTATAAAGCAACAAAATTATTAGAATTTATAAAAAATTGAAAAAGATTTGTATTATAATTTATTTATATGTTAATTGAATTTACTATATATTAATCAGAAAGACTTGAGATGTACACATTAATAGATATGATAGATAAACAAGCATATATATACTTATATTAAGATATATAGATTGACTCTTTACCATATTAAATGTTACAGGGTAAAACAAATAAAGAGCATCTTAACTTTACAAGATGTTGAAAGGGGAAGGATCCTAAGTTGAGAGGTGAAATTGGGTTTTTACACTTGTGCTTACCTATTTAATGTAGAATAGAGGAAAGGATAGGAGGGAATACATTATTGAATTTTTATAAGTTTTCAACAATTCTTTCACTATATTATTAGTTTGAATAAAATATGATGATTCTATTTAAATATATAAAGAATATTCACTTAAATGTTAGGAAAAAATTGTATAAGTGAAGAGAATCTCTAATTTAACATTATTATAAGCATCCATTTATTTTCAAACTTATTAATTTGAAATAAAATTCATTATTAAGATTAAATATATAAAAAAAATATCTAATTAAATCTCGAATTTAAAATGATCATGAATACTATTTTTTATATAAACTTAATCGCTACTATTCATCTCAGTTGAAAATAAGATCCATATGACAAGGTAATGAAATGTCACCTCCTCTAAAAAAACAAACCAATTAATATTCAAGTGCCATTAATATGTTTATGGAGAACTGGATTTCGGCAAATTTACCGCTTGATGAAGCAAATTTCCTCATGGTTTGCACCAAGCCATTAGTAAATGACTTGTATATCCCATTCATATCTCCCACCAAGATTCTAGACATAAAAACTACGACTGAGATCAATTAATGCAAGACTTGACTGCATGTTATTCTGATCTTGAATTATAATAAGCATACTAATGCGGCCACTTAACACAAATAAAATATCATGGAGACCTGAAAACTCAGGCCACAACGTAATTATTTTTTGTTATTGCTTACGGTTAGATTCTTGTATATCTATATATGGTGGTGGATATCGTTCCATTTTGAATATAGTTAACATAGTTGCAATGGCCTTCCCTACATTAATGATCATGTCCTCCTATTGCAGAGCCTCTGTTGGACTTATCCTTGTATTTCTACTTGTAGATGTGAATAGAATTAGTGCAGATCCTGAGTCATTGCAGGATTTTTGTTTGGCAGACACAAGCTCTTCTATTTCTACAAATCGTGTCCCTTGTCAAAATCTTGATCAAGCTTTTTCTGAACCATTGCAAAAATTCTGCGTGACGAAGGAAAGCTCTTCTATTTTTATGAATGGGCTACCATGCCTCAATCCCAACAGAGAACAATATGCTTGGCCTCAACACTCTTAGTGTAATAACCCAAAAGATTGTAGCCCTTAGATGGTTAAATCTTTTTGTCTGTTGGACATGTCAACATTATATTGATAAGCTACCATGTATTTGGACCTATGTTAGGATGAGTTTGGAAGTTATGCTGGATATGTCAACATTATGTTGATAAGCTACCATGTATTTGGACCTATGTTAGGATGAGTTTGGAAGTTATATTTTTCTTAGGCTGTGTGGAAAAACAGAGGTCTTGGTTTTTATATGGATTAGTTAAGATAAAAAGAATAATATTGATACTAATCACATATATAGAATTGAATAATCAAATAATTATAGAAAACTGAAAAGACACTCTCTAGAAACATAATTGAGAATGATAAGTGTCACCTTCCTAATAATATACTAAAAATAAATGAACTCTTATATAAAAGACTAACAAGAATATTAGCAAAGCTGCTGAACAAGAAGTTAAAAAAAAAAAGAGAAATGAAACCAGAGAGTAACAAAAGAAAGAAGGAAGAATGGGAAAGAGGTGCTAGTGGCTTGGTATCTATGCATCTGAAGATCGAGGTCCAAGTTTAGTCATGGTTATGAAGTCTTTATTGCCATAGAGTGTGAGTAGTGGAGGTGTTGAGACAAGAGTACTGCATGTGTACTGTTTTGGCATGAGCACTACCTCGGTGTACTGTTTAGGCAAGAGTACTTCCTATGTGTTTTGGAAGGAGTATTGCTGGTGTGATATTTTGGTAGGAGGAATTCCTTGATGAATGAACCATGGAAGACTAGTAAAATAAACCTTGGATAGTTAGATCCGAAAGAGAAATAACTCCTTTGAGTTTTCTATCACAAGTACTAGTATAGTGCAAGGTGGGTCTCAGAAGGAGTGTATATTTTGGGTGGTAAAAAGACCAAAACAAAAAATGCTAAGATCTAATAACTCCTTGAGTAAAGAAAATGAAATCTAGTTTCTTGAGGGACTAGGACCTGACTTGGGGGTGAGTGTGTGGAAACATAGATATTATGTGTTTCCTACAGTGATCCACATAAGATCTATTTGCCTGCATTAGTAAAGTTCACATTAGACTACCATATTTTCATTGTGTCCATAAACGCATAGGGATCCATGGGAAGATACGGAGGCTTAAAAAGGATTTCAAAAGTTGCAGCAAAGAGATCCACATAAGGACAATCCAAAGCTAAAAAGCATATAAGTATTTTTTTCCTTGTTCTTTTTATATATTGAGGTTGTGATTATAAGTATAAGATCATGTTTTTATGAAGTATAATATCTACTTTCTTGTCTTCAATCACGATAAGATCTGATATATTCTTATGAAATAGACAATATCCATATAATTGGGAAATCACCCTAGGAATAGTGATTACATACACGTACGGATATTGTAATAGAAGAATATGTGATAATCATTTATTGAATAGTGATTACATATATTGTAATAAAAGAATATGTGATGCAAAAGAAATCCATAAATTTGAGAAATCAGTGAATCACTTCAATGAATAATAATTAATTACTTACATATATATATTGTAATAGTTTCATTTTTCTAATTATTACTTATTATATCATAAGTTTAATAAGAAAATTGGATAATTTTTTAAAGGATCTAATATTGAAAGAGAAATCATATCTAAATGAGATTATTTGTTTTTTATGTGATCAACTTTGATGAGTTTTAGTTGTTAGTCACTCTATGTTATTAGCCAAGGTACAATTCATTATGTATTTTATGGTCAAATTGAGAGTGTATATTATAATATTTAATTAAATGTTGTTTATTTGAATGTTGTTCATTGGATGCGATTTAGGTGGTTGGGAGGAATGATTGTACCCTCTCCACCCAGGTTCAATTTTTTATAAGTGACAAGTTGAGCCTTTAAATGAGTCTATAAGATGCTTTTATTATTGAGTCCCCAATATATTGAAAATTCTTAACCACCTCTTGTTCCCGCAGATTTCAGGGAGTCAAATGGCACAATGATGAGGATGAAAATAAATGAATATTTATCTTGATAAAAGATTAAAAAAATAGCTTATCATGAAAATATATAAGCAATTCACTAAGAAAAATTTTCAAATTTATAAAAAAAAAAAAATTTGCATCCACAAATTTATAACAATGTCACTCAAAAAAGATCAAATGAATACTATTAACATTATGCTAAAGTATGTAATTCTATTAAGCAAATAACATTACAACATCTATGTAGAAGGTTCTCAAATACACAATATAATGATAATGATTGATGGATTTTAATAGATTGTTCAAGTTCCCAAATACGGGTTGATAGATTTTTCAAAAGTGTGAAGAGAAGCATATACCATATCACACGAAAAATGTTGGTAGCCTTCTTTTTAGTCAGTAGTATTTCAAGTGATTTAACCTTTTTCCATTGACATTTATAGTCAACTCATTTTCCCAGAGTGCATGTAACCTCTTCAACAATTATGGTCACACACAAAACAATAGTCGCATTCTCTTCACTATTTAGGCTTGATATGCCTTTGTCTCATCAAATACAATGAAGGCCAACTACCATGTAAACATTTAGAAAATTTTAATGAGATAATTATTAAAATCTTGACAACAACAAAACCAAAAATATACTCGTGGATATAGATAAAATTGTGTTTAGAAAAATCCTAAAGGATTGGTAAGTGGTTAGAAAGATCTCCTTTTAAGGAGGCACTAGGAGGAGATCTCATATACAACAATAAAAAGCCACATGGGTAATAAATTGTATATAATTAAGTGGATTAATGATTCATTTACTATTAATTATTTAGTTTCTACATAATTTATTGTACTTTCTTAATTTGCTAGTGTATAGACATTTATTTTGATATGCTTTTGACATCAATCTAGAAGCCACATTTTCCCTCCCACATTGTACATTTTTCTAATATTTAAATACAATTAACCTATTTTTATCATCATTCATTTATAAGTATTAATAAAATGAATTACTCTTCGCTTATCTCATATATAAGCACAATATACACATTAAAAGGAAAAAATATCCTTCTTATCAAGATAATAGGTCATCAATTAGAAGGTGTTGTATGTTTATCCATATAATCTTATTTATTATATTAATATCCTAACTTAATATATTAATATATGTCATTATTAACTATATTTTTTTCTTATTGCATATAGTTAAATGAATATAAATATGACCTAACTTAAGAATAAATAAACCACAACATGAAAAATAATTATAAAAAAATGGTGGAAGTTTATGAACTCATGCCTTAGTAATTAATATATATATATATATATATATATATATATATATAATTGAATTAATTGAATTATTATTATATGTATTTATATTGATGTCAGATTACAATGATTCAAATGAGGGTATTGATAACTGTTTCAGCTATATGTTTTGTATTAAATAGCTTTGAATATTAGCAATTCTTTATTTTATTGAAATCATGTTATTTTATTTTTACCGCGGAAAATGCTAACACCTGCTATTCTGAAAGAATCAAGGTATGGCCAGATTTACAATCATTACATAGAAAGTCGGCTCCCAAGGAGCATGTGTCACAAAGCAAGATTTGAACCCGGATGGGGAGGATAACAACATTCCTCTCAACCACCTCATCTACACTCAATTGACAAATCATGTTATTTTATTATGTTCCTATGGAGTGGGGACAAGGAGAGTGTTGAAGATGAAGAAGGTAGTAATAACAATTCAATCAAGTTTTGATGTAAGTTTCATCTCATTTCCTTAAATATGTAGATACTTTTTCATGCAATGTTGCCATGGGGTTACAATGTATCACTTGTCTATATATAGAAAAAAATATATGGTTAATTTTATATTTAAATTAAATCTCATAATTGCTTTTATATATACATGGTTTTTTAATTTCATGGTGTGAAATTGATTAAATGTTAGTGTGCTAAAATTTCGTAATTACATTTATGGATATGTATGGTTTTTTGTTTTCACCATGTGAAATTTATTAAGTGATAATATGATCAAATATATGCATACTAATAGTTGATCTCATCGATGTTTTAAAAAAAAATTGTAATTTAGTCCTATAGTATATTAATGTACATAGAATATTAAATTGTTTAGGAATTGTTCATCCTCATAAGGAAGGAGGTCTAATCTTGATCTTGAGAGAGCATAAAATATGATATAGACTACATACATGATATGAGCTTAAAGGTTACTTAACCAAAAATCGAAAAATAATCTCAAAAATAATCTCTCTCTCTCTCTCTCTCTCTCTCTCTATATATATATATATATATATATATATATATATATATATATAATTTCAAACCTATATAAAATATATAAGCCTTGATGGTCTATGGAGGCCCTTAGAAATATAAATAAAGTAAACTAGAAGAAAATAGAACTTAGAGGTATCTTGATCAATATTAGTGGTCATAGTCAATGTCCAAGTTTAGGACAATAAAATCTAGCTACGAGATCTAAGGGCCTTTAATCTCCATCTTGTTTGGCTCTTTTCCTTGAGTTTTAGCGTCTTCTTAGAATACTCTAGCCTTAAAGGCCTAGTGGACTCTAATCAACACATCATAGTTTGTATCCATAAAATATAGCTTCCTTAGGATGTTTGAGTGAATATAGGATCCTTTTACCTCCATTTGAGACGAACCGTTACACCAAAACCTCGAGATGTTAGTGAAGGCCACCCACTAGGATCTTAACATCCCACCACGCTCTGCAGTCTAGACTCTGGGCTGGATGTGCGTCCATACGATGGTGTCCCCTTTGATCCGTACGAGCCTCGGACGAACACTGCAATGCCGACGTTGCCACCCGCTCTGTGACTCGAACCTGGGTGGAGGCTCTGATACCAAATGATACGAACCATTACACCAAAACCTCGAGATGTTAGTGAAGGCCTCCCACTAGGATCTTAACACCATTTCCCGAGCAATGAGTGATTTGACTATCCAATAAGTCTCTGTCATCTTGGAAACTTTGGTGTGTCAACTTCTTCAAAATTAGATGTCAAGCATCTACTTTAGAGCCTTGTCTTCAATCTATTTAGAGGATGTCATGGCATCCACTATAAAGCTTCCTCTTCAATCTATTTGGAGGATTCCATTCCTCTTCTATCCATTTCCTTCTTCTCTAAAGTGTTTATTTATTCCTTGATCAAGTCAAGGTATGAGTAGTGGTACTTATTAGCAGTAGATATAACTTCCATTTAAGCTTTGATTATTGTCCTCATCTCAGGTTTTCCAGACATGGGGTTTCTCCTAGGTTGGCCTCTTATGGTGTACTTGTGTCATACCTCCTTCTCTTTGATATTCATCTTGCCTTTCATTTATGCTAAGGAGGAGGAGTACTTTCTTTCCATCAAGTCATATTAATCCCACTACCTATTAGAAAATTAGTTGTTCCAACATGAGCATTGGAATAACCTCATCTTGTAGATAAGGCTTATGGAAGTTCCCACTCTATATGTTGGTTTTAGGAAAAAAAATAAGATGGAAAGATGAGGTTCTAAGGGAACTTGAGAGCTCAAAAGGCTAAGTAATCATCTCTCAAGCCTTGTTATAGAGTGTCCACCCCTATGACCAAACATCCCCTCACTTCAACTAAGGGGTTACTTTACTTGCAAATAGAAAGAATATTTAAAGATGGAAAAATAATAAAATAGAGCGGGAGTGAGGAGGAAATGACAACCTTGTGTGCATGGTTCAACCTTCTTATAAACCCTCAGGTTCTAACGAACTCATGATACTCCTATAATGAAAGATCTTTTCGATATTGGAAACCAAATGATTGTTGTTTATAGGCCAATGTTCATAGGGATGGAATGTACCAGGAGCTTCCATGGTCATTTGAAACTATTCCCTCAGACTAGTATGAATTAGAGTAATGGAGCATAGACTAGCAGCTAACGTCCCCCATAGTTCCCACATTTTTCCATGAGCCAAAGCAATGGAGTAAATGCTAGCAATTCACCGCTCCGCCCTACACAACTTGAAATACCCCTATACTTGTTTCCATCTAAGTACATCGATATTTAAATATTATAAATATAACAATTTCTAAAAAAATATTAAATTGATAAATGATTTTAATTAATAGTTATTTTTTTTAAAGAATGAAAATAATTATTAATAATTAAATTAATAAGTAATTATAAGTAATAATTATAAGCAATAATTTGAAATTGTAATAATTTAAAATTATGAGAGTACTTAATCATAATTAAAATTTATATTACTAGAACAATGACATTAACAACAACAACAACAATAAAACCAATGATAATGATGATGATGATGATGATGATAACGATGACAACAACAAGAACAAAAATAATAATTGAGATTCATAATCTACATTATATCTACCCATTCATAATGCACCTAACTTGTATATAAAATACAAATATAATGAACAAATGATGAAAAAACACATTAATGACATAATCATGACACCCTAACGATGTTATAATAATGGAAAACAATCATTTCATCATAATATGTGATGCTTTTTATTCTACCCATTATGTAAAATTGATGCAACCGAATGCAAAATAACTCAAAGTACACCCCATATACACATCAACTATATGAAGACCATTCACTATAACATGATAATGATGCTACTACACTACATACACTACACATGTATTGAGATCAAACATGTAGATATGAAGAAAAAAAACTCTCATGAACTCCAAATCAAACTTGTAGATATGAAAGAAAAAAAAACTCTCGTAAACTCCAAATCAATGCAGCTAATATCCTTATGATGCAATTAGAATGCAAAGAAAATGCTAAATAGGTTCTTTGTATCATGTATGATGCTAAGATAACATTGATTCTGCGATAGCGATGCAAATCCCAATGTTAAGATAACATTGAATAGGACATATGTCAAAATTAATGACACCACGTGGAACTATTGCAACTCAAACAAGGCAAAGACTAACCACCGAGCCGCAGAGCATTAAATGTGACGGCTCAATGATTAGTGACCGTTAGATCTAGAGAATCTCTAGATCTAACGGTTACTAATCACTAAGCCGTCGCATTTAATGCTCTGTGGCTTAATAGTTAGTCTTTTCCCTCAAACAAGATGCAAAGTGTATTTCCTCATGGAGCATCACAAAAATATGATTTTTCTTTTAAAATACATTAAATGACATTGTTAGAAATGATGTGAAAGGTAGTGTATTGTATATTTGGTTTTCCTCGAAATTGCATTTAGTCTATTCTTCGGTAAGAAGTCTTTGTTATGCCCTCTAAGGGGATTATATATGTATCTTTAGTAACCTATTATTTTGCAACTAGAGGTTATAACTTTTTTCTCCTATCTATAGTTTGGTAATGTGTTATATTATCGAAATTATTTAAAAGTTATTTGTTTGAATTTTGATTGGTGCAGATAGATGACATCGTCTTCATTTTTCCCTTCCCAGAGAGAGCGGCCTTCCCGAGAGGGGGCGGCGAGATGACGTCATGACTCACCTGCATTGCATTGAAGTTGGTACCCTCCAAGGCAGTCAGTTCTTAAAGGTACTGACTGGATTATCATTTATTCCATAGCTGCAATTGAGCTGACAGGGATTTGGTATTCTTGGAAGGTATCCCAACAGCACTACTATGACACTAATATGACAGCTTGTCCACCCTTCCCAATAAATTTCCTGGAGGTGTTGATTCACTATATACTTCACTGCTAGTAAATTCATATGGGAAACTATAATCCGCTATAATGCTATTCCGCTAATTAAATGGGGGGAGAGCCTAAGCCGGGAGAACTTGAATCTGCTGCTATAATCGGCAGCATAGAAGTGAAATAGATGTGAAGCTTATCATACACACACTTGTATATCGATGGGACTCTGGAATAAGTTGTGTAGTATCGATGACTCAAGACGCAGTAACCTAAACAACTTTTTCTTCATACAAGTGGAATACCGCCACACTAAAAGATACTTTTTGTGCGTTTCTTACCACTTACCAGTATCTTATGTGTGTCTGGTTCGGTGACATATCAGATTCAACTCTGACAACTATTAATAAAAAACAATGAGGCCTTTACTTTCTGCTTAGCTGACGTATCAGCTCTGACAACTATTAATAAAAACCAAAAACAATGAGGCCTTTTACTTTCTGCTTAGCTGACGTATCATCTCCTCGAAATTCCATTGCCATGCAACACAACAACATTGTTGAGAAATCAATTAATTTGAAGCAATCCTGATACAGCTTGCATCCCTTTCGGCTATCCCAGACGTAGATACCCAACATTGCAATAAAATTTACATTTAAAAATTGTAGCATAATAATATCGTGAGTCTTGTTCATTAGAGTTTTTACTAGTGAAATGCAATTTTCATTAGAGTTTTTATTAGCCAAGGTCCGATTCATCATGCATTTTATGGTCGAATTTAGAGTGTATACTATAATATTTAATGGAATGTTGTCATTGCATGCGATTTCGGTGGTTGGGAGGAATGATTGTACCCTCCCGACCTAGATTCAATTCCTTATAAGTGACAAGTTGAGCCTTTAAATGGGTCTATAAGATGCTCTTATTATTGAGTCCCCAATATATTGAAAATTGTTGACCACCCCTTGTTCCCTCATTTCAGGGAGTCAAATGGCATAATGATGAGGATGAAAATAAATGAATATTTATCTTGATAAAAAAAAAAAAAAATTAACTTAGCAAAAAAAATTGAGTTAGTAGTAGCTATTTTAATTTAATTTATGTAATTTTATTTGACAATGTTTTATTTAATTATAATCTATATATAGAATTATTTCAAAATTTTAATAATAGTTTTTATTTTTTTGTTATTTGTATTGAAAATGTGTTTTTAATTATATTTTAATTTACTACTTTAAATCATCAAAAACAGTAATCAATATTTTATTTTTAAATAACATAATATATATTTTTCTATTAAAATAAAATTTGTTTGCTAATTATGTGCATAGGCTGACCAAATCACAAACAATAAACAAAGAGGTACCAAAAAACTATCCAAGAGACGTGTGAGAATGTTTGAAGCATGGCGTTATTTAATATATATATATATATATATATATATATATATATATTTAAATTTATGTTTCGAAAGAAGGTGGTGGTATGGAAACAATGCAAAGTAGTGAATAAGGTGATTTATTATAGTATAATGAATCAGATTTTTTTTCTGAGATAAAAAAAAAGACCCATGTATTGACAAAATGCCGGTATATAGAGCAGATTGTTTCTCTTTCTTGCTTACAAAAGCGGTATTTTAAAATCTCCAGCAAACTATTCCCATTCCAAAATCGACAACCCTACAATATTTTATATCTCCACCAAAATTCCGACGCAAAATCGAAAACGACACAAGATTTCTTCAAATATTATAGGAAAGGGACAGCAATAGAAGTTTTAATTAAGGATATTTCTGCTATAGAGTATTTCCAGCAAGGAATATCATAAAATTCTTTAACTCCCAGTAAGCTCAAATGCCATATGATTCAACCCATTGATTGCTACATGAAGATAGCAACTATTATGAATAAAAGAATGTGTCCTTTTTCTCATACAGTAAACAAAGCTAAGCTGTTGATCTATTGAATGTTTGGTAGAAATATTAAGTAAATTGCAGATAGGGATCTCTCGTGGGTCCTAAACATAAGAATCAGATTTTAGCATTGCCTTCTCAAATCTAGTGATACAATTACGTTTCCAAAGAGAAGATCATGAATTCTTATTTAATTAGATTGGTTGCTCAAATGTTTTTGTCTTCAACGGTATTTCAAACTTACTTTTGTGATGTTGATTTTCATAAGTGATTGGCTCCAAAATAATAGTTTATTCAACTAAAAGCCCCTTTAGGAAAGAGATGTTGTGATAATTTAGACTGGTCATTCAATTTTCTTTGTTGGGTATTTCAAACTTACTTTTGTGAGGTTGATTTTCACAAGTGATTGGCTCAAAAATAATAGTTTATTCAACTAAAAGCCCCTTTAGGAAAGAGATGTTATGATAATTTAGAGTGGTTATTCAATTTTTTTTGTTTCGTATTTCAAGCCTACTTTTGTGATGTTCATTTTCATAAGTGATTGGCTCCAAAA